>OVAN01017077.1:0-10220 GCA_900406275.1 Anastatica hierochuntica
CGGACCGTTGGATTTCCTTCAAACCACCTCTAAATTAAAGCTAACTCACGTATCTATCTTTACTAAATAATTCAGCTCGATCCAACGGTGGAAAGTCAGTAAAATAGGGCTAAACTTCTGATGCTTCAGCATGACTCTGCATTCCAAATCTCTGTTTTTGGCCCAATTTGTTATGTTTCGCTCCAAAGCAACCTAAATCCTGTAAAAACACTAAAGAACACCAAAAAACTCCAAAAAAGAACCAAATACATATTAAAACACCATTTTCTTCGAATAAAACAATAGTAAAAATCCATAAAATATGAATACATCACCAACCTCTATGGCTTGTCCCAAACTCACTATATTGCTCTTTAGATCAGGTATATAGTATACATTAGATAAGATCTTCCTTAGTCTATCCTAGAATATGAAGCGAATTGATCCCTTCCCTTTAATATCTATGTGTGAATCATCTCTGAATCTAACATTTCCTGTAATTGTTTCGTCTAATGTAGAAAAGAATGTTCTATCTCCCGTCATATGGTTGTTGGCTCCATTTTCCAAATACCATATATTCTTTCGATCTGAGCATGCCTCAAAATCATTTGGCTTCACCACCTTTTCCTTTAGGAATACTTCTTCATGCATCATTAGCTCGTCTGCGTGATGTGTGTCTTCTTCCTCTTTATGTTCATGAGTTTCTTGCAGCTTGAGCAAACGGTCCAGACATTGAGAAGCAACATGTCCCATCTTATCACACCGGTAACACATGATTTTTGTTGCATCTCTAGGGCCATTTTACCTTCCTCGGCCCCTCCCTCTTCCGAGAAATCTTCCTCTGCGTCCTCTACCTCTTCCTTCACCGGAATCGCGTGGAGATTGGGATTGTGACTGCCACAATTGATTTGCGTGTGTGTACATCAGCTTGCCGTTATCGTCTGGCATGTCTTTCTCATCATTAATACGTTCTTCATAGGTTTTCAAGCAGCCTATGATATCTTCGAAGCTTATAGTTTTGAGATCCAAAACTTGTTCGAGTGTTGCCACTATGTGTATGTATTTTCTTCGGGGAAGGCTCTTAAGAAACTTCTTAAAAAGTTTGGATTCTTCTATTTCTTCTCCAAGAGCAAAAGATTTTGTTGCTATTTCAGAGATCCTTCCGGAGAATTCATCTATGCTTTCGCTTTCCTTCATCTTCAAGCGATCAAACTCTGCCATCAGAGTTTGTAGGCGTGTTTCTTTTACACGTTCGCACCCATGTGCCGTGATCGGATAGCTTCCCACACCTTCTTAGCCGATCCTAGCTCGCCCACTTGAACCACAAGTGCTTCCGGTATTGATTGAACAATCAATGCCATCGCCATGTCGTTTCTGTCCTCATCTTCTAATTCGGTTTCAATTACTTCCCAGACCTTATGGACTCTTAGTAGAATCTTCATCTTGATCGCCCATACCGTATAGTTAGTTGAGTTCAAAGTTGGGCACTTGATCGATGAAGAACATGGATCCTTTGGCGTTGAGCTCGTGGTAGTAACCGTGAGCTCTCCTGTCTCCTTTGACATAGGCTCTGATACCAATTATCGACGTTATTAGTTTGTGTTTGTATGTGTTTAAGAACAAGAATTAAGAATCACTCTCTTATTGCTTAAGAAATTTGCTCAAAACTTAAGCTAACTCTCAAAATCCTTAAAGCACAAAAACTCACAAACTCTCTCTTATCTCTCTCAATAAAGCACTTTTCCTAATTCTAATATTTGTATTCTCCTAATTCCTAGTTTAGCTAGGATTCCTAATATAATTTGGATAACTCCCAAACTATAATCCTTATCTAATTAAAATTAAATCATTATCTATTTTATTAAACCATAACTCGATTTAATAAACCTCCATCTACTTCAAGCATAAACCAACAAAGCTTCTCTCGATTCGCTCAATAGGTGATCTTGGCCATGATGATCTCCTAACGCTTTGGTTTGCGACACGACTCTAAACTCGTTTTCTATAAGCTAAAAACTTCAAATTTTTAGATTATTTTTTCCTGAACTTTCGGCAATATTGCATTCATTGTTCATACGCTTTTTTGATTTTTTTTGTTAATTCATACGTTTTTTTGTTGCAATAAACATTTACATTATAACAAAATTTATAAATTTTCCAATAATGTTGCAAGATTTTATCATATGATAGAAAATATTAAATTACTAAACTAAATAAAACGAAAATAATATCATTAAAGTAACGAATAAAATTAATATTTTTTTTTAAAGCATGTTGTGCCTTGTGGCTGTGTGGAAAGCGATTTCTTCTTCTTTCTTGTGGATGTATGAAAGACACCAAAAAAAGAAAGTCAGCACAAAAAATAAATAATGTTATTAATGTCTTTAAGAGCGTTTGATAAAGGTCATATTCGTAACTAAATAACTTTTAATCATATACCTAATTCACTTATTAAAAACTGTTAGGGGCCCAATTTTCTTCTGAGTTTGGTGTTATATTAGAATATTTAATTATCATAAACAATAGTATAGTTTCAGAAATTTTTTGTATATGGAAAATTATTCATTTAGTTATTCATTTATATATCTCACTCAGACCGGAACCCAAAAAGGGAAAATACAATATGTCAATGACCAAGTTTTAACAATCTAACGAGTACAATCGCTAGCGAAGATTTTAACCATTCTTTATTTATGTTCTGTATAGATAGGCAAAAAACGATCCATTTATTAAATCTAACTAACTAATAACCATTACCAAATCAAGATTCAATATATATATAACAATTTGAATAAAAATCACAACCACAAAGCCCCAACCTCTTTTAGAATTGGAACCAATTCACCGGAGATATGAGTAGCCATAACCCTATCTAACCCTCCTAACAATCTACCTCCTATGTAAACCGCCGGTAACTTCACCGTTTCTCCGCCGCTTTGGACGCCATTAATCTTATCTAGCTCACTCACAACTCCCTCTTCCTTCTCCTCATCAATCTCAAGAACCGCCGGATTCACTCCAAGTCCAAGAAGCAGTCTTTTAACTACATGGCACATGCAACATCCTCTCCGTCCAATCACAATAACCGCGTTCTCCTCCACCACCGCCCGAACGTTCTCGCCGTTTTCTTGCGTTTCAAGCGGTACCAGCCGCAGAGATTCCGCGGCGGGGATCGTATAGTTATAATGTCTCATACAAGAAATAGTTCCTTGCATTTTTTTGGGTTCAAATATGTTTTAAAGATTGATAATTTAAAAGTGTAAGGTTTTGTCATTCATTTATATAGATGAAGAGGAGAGGAAAGTCTAGTGTTAAAGATGGTTTACGTAAGGATGTGCGTCATGGTTAGGTTTGGATGATGCGGTGTTTACGTCACCAGATGGGAGTAGACTTAGTCTCAGGACCGTGTCGTTGTATCGTATCACATGATTCACGCTGACTTTATGACCACATTCTTTTATTCCAATCATAATTACCACGTTTTATTTTATCTCCTCTCCTTCTACGTGTTCTAACATAATATTTTATTGTTTTTGTATCAATAAAAATAAGAAAATAATTTTTTATCAACTTCTTTTTTTCATAAGATGTGAATTAGCATACCAAGAGAGAACGTTTTACAAGATTTGTGCGAAGTAAAAACATGTATCAAGAGATCCAAAAGATAAATAAAAAAACTTTTTAAAAACGTGGTGAAAAATCTTTATAATTCTTTGTCAATTACTCATGAGTTAGCCATAACGAGAACAGCTTTTTGAATGTTTTCCAGTCCAACCTTCTGAGGACAATGTCCTTGATACAATGGTCTATCTTCCATAATAACATCTGCCGAGTGAGAACAATGTCACTGTGAACTCTAGAGTTTCGCTCTCTCTAAAGGTAGTATGTCGTCGCTTGACCTGTTAGACGTTGTAGTGTATTAAACATTCCATTTGGTGGGTTATTTAGCTATGACATCATTGAGTTCCAATTTGCAAAAGATGCCCTTGTGACCCCAATCTTTTAAGAGTTAGAGACCATACATTGCAACTATAGTTACAATGAAAGAAAAGGTGATCTCTAGTTTTGGTATGATTCCCACATAGTCTACATGTACCATCAACAGATAATCCCCAAGATAACAATCTTTTTCATAGGTAACCTATTTTGACGAGTCACCCAGAAGGTAAAGGCATGTTTAGGTATGTGATCTTTGAACCAAACAATGTTTCCCCACCATTTTGTCACTTCAGATGGTCTGATCATATTCCAAGTGGATTTTGATGAGAACGTACAATCTGTTGGTGTACCCGTGTGCCAAGAATATACATCATGTCCTTTTGAAGGGGAAGGTATAGGAGTTTGGAGAAGGATGTCTCTCAGTTCCTTTAACCCTTTATGTCGCATCCTTTCCGGAGGAAGGTGCCATCCTGTTGATTTCCATTTTCATCGGTCCATCAATGCCTAGCTGATGCAATGAAGGACCAACTTGATGCCAGTGATCAAGCCAGAAGTTAGATGTTCTTCTATTTCCTATTGAGCATCTTAGGAACCTCTTAGCTAAAGGCCTTAGATTCAACAAAGCTTTCCATATCCAAGAATCATGTTGTTTTGGCTCAACAACCCATAAGTGATCCTGCTTCAACATGTGCTCTTTATTCCATGCAACCCATAAAGAATCAGATTTAGCAAACAAAAACCAGATGAGTTTCAGGTGTAGAGTTTTGTTCCAAATGACAAAGTTCTGAATACCCAACCTTCCTTATGTTTTTGGTAAGCATATTTGTTTCCATGAAATTTTTGTCCCACCTTTCTTTGTTGTGTCACCAGACCAAAGGAATCTGTTACACAAATTTTCTACTGATTTTAGACAAGCCTTGGGAAGCATAAATGTGGACATCCAAAAATTCAGAATGTTGCAAATGACTGAAGTAAGAAGTTGAAGTCTTCCAACAAACGACAAGGTTTTGGTAGCCCAATGGTTAAATCTAGCTGATAGAGAGTCAAAAAAATGTGAGTAATATGCTTTCTTAGTTTTTTATGCATCAGCGGTAATCCTAGGTAACGAAAAGAGAATGTCCCACTAGAAAAATATAGACTTCCAGACTAACCAATTCTCTGTGATTTAACCTAGCTGTATAGAGTGCATATTTGTCTTTGTTCAACTTTAAACCAAAAAGTCTATGAAATGTATTTAGCGTTTCAGAGATACCTTGCAAAGAGGGGTTGCTGCCATTGAAGAAGATCATAACATCATCTCCAAAAGCAAGGTGAAAAAAATGTGTTCTCTTTGCTTTTGGATGATAAATTATTTGTCCACTTTGAAATTTTGATTGCAGGAGCTGAGCAAACAATTTCGTAGCTATAGTGAACAAATATTGAGGATCTTGTTATCTTATTTCCTTGGTGCCTTTGAAATAACCACATAGTTCTCCATTAACATAATTCCTCAAATTTCCCATTAACTTCTTTTGTCTTTGGTTATGTGTTGTGTATTTATAGACATATAAAAATTGGTACCGACTTTGAATACATTAGTGGATTCTTATTTGGATCTCGACCGACAAAATGGAATCACCGGATTATGTATAACAATTTGGTAGTCTAATACTCAAACTGTATAAACACAATACAACTATATTTTTGAATAGCCAAAAAAATTAGGAGAGACACAAGAGAAATGTAATTTAAATTTTCGATTTTGTTCATTTGCATGATGCTTTAATATTTCTTTTCGTTAAAAGTGACAATACATGACACTACACTAAAATCCAAAAAAATTTCTAACTTCTTTTTGTTTTTGATAAAAATTCTAACTTCTTTTCTTGGCATCGCAAAGTTCTAACCTATAAAAAAGCTCGCCGTAATATCCTATTTATAGAGAAATAATAATGCATGAAAACAATTTAAAAGGAGGAGAAAAAAAGAAAATAATTTAAAAGGATTTATTTAGTTACATATATTATCATTATGCGTTTATCGTTTTAGTAATTTGTATTAAAAGAATTTTAAAGCTAATGTGTTTGTGATCGACGAAAATATCTTTCGGTAATGTAAGTGAATACAATATACAAAAAAGATTGTGTGCTAATTTACAGAGACAATAAACAACTCTATAAAGCTTTCTAGAATGACACATCTGACCTTCAGATATGGTGGGCTCACATGTATAAAGGGAGAGAGTGTCGGAGTCCACAAAATTGACGGAAGGGGTTGTTACAATTTGATATGAGAGATGAACCCAGACAGTGTTGCGTCAAGAGGTCTTCACATCGTCAGGAGTGACAGTTTTGGTGTGCAACGAAAACATTTGCATTCTATGAGTGCGGGTGTGTGTAATATCCTGACTTATGGAGAAACAATGATGTATGAAACGAGTTTAAAAAGATTTATTTGATTACATAGATCACTAAAGTGCATTTAGTTTCTCAGTTGCTTGTTTTAAGAGCATTTCAAATGTAAATGTGCTTATACTGAAATAGAAATAGGGTGGATGATCTTTTTCGATATAGTATAAATGTGGATAAATATAAAAGAATTGCAATTTCACGCCGAAACCGTAATATCGTATTTTTCTCACCAAAACCGTGAAATCTCATTTTTCCACCAAAAACGCAAAATCTTATCTTTTCGTCAAAACTTTAAAATTATATTTTCGCGGCAAAACCATAAAACCGTATTTTTTTCGCCAAAACCGTAATATCGTATTTTCCCACCAAAACCGCGAAATCTCATTTTTCCGCCAAAAATGAAAAATCTCATTTTTCCTTCAAAACCATAAAATCATATTTTACCGTCCGTCAAAACCATAAAATCTCATTTTCCGCCAAAACCGTAAAAACGCATTTTTCCGCCAAAACCGCAAAATCACATACTTTCCGCCAAAACTGTAATAACATATTTTATGCCAAAACCGTAAAATCGCAATTTCCTGTCAAAACCGCAAAATCAAATTTTCCCGTAAAAAACCGTAAACTCGTAAATTTTCGAAAAAACCGCAGAACCGCATTCTTCTGCCAAAGCCGTAGAATCACATTTTCATGTAAAAAATCGTAGAATCATACTTTTCTTCAAAAACAAAAAAAGATAAAAATTAATTTGGTTAATATTAAAATAGAAAAATTAAGATTAAGATAAAAAAAAGATATGATTTTGATTAAAAAATAATGTAAAAATAATAAAATATAGTTATATTAAAACATGAGTATTTTAGTATTTTCTTATTACAATCATTCAGATGAACCATCTAGATAAACAAACGAACACAACATTTAAATGAATCATCCAAATGAATCATCTGGATGAAACGGACATCATTTAGATGATTCATCCAGATAAATCATCTGGATGAACCTACTAAATGAGGAAACGAACAACGCCAAAATATAAAAAAAAAAAAATCACGTGACAGTAATAAACTATGGTAAACCTTCTGCAATATCACACTCCACCATCTAAATTGAATTCGTCTACGGACCTAGAAAGAATTTTGGGGTTCACAAAAGGGTCGGACGACGGTATTAGAAAAGCATAATATTTAATTTTTACAGTTTTGACTAACAAATCACGTAAGTGTTATGAAATCATATGATCACTAATACCTACCGAATCCAATCAAAATTATTTTTAATGTTTGAAAGATAGTAGTATTATGGTGCATGATTTTATAAACGTGTCAACTTCTAAAAATATTAAATATATAAATATAAAATAAATTTTCACGTTCATGCCATATTAATTGTGCTCGGACATTTCCGCATAGTGGAGCCTTATTAAAACACACAAGAAAAGACCGAGAAGATCCCTACAAAGAAAGAACCTGCATCTACTATGGACGGTGGAAAGTTCGGTATACGTTAGCTCCAATTCACCAACTTAGCATTACAAGCTATTTATATAATGGAATAGTGACGTCTTTTCTTTAATTCACGTCGTCACACTTTCCTTCTTGAAACTTTATTTGTGGATCAGGTCCGAATGGTAACAACGGTTTTGATAGTGAAGGAAAAGCAGATTTAAACTGCGGTGCGGCTCAACTGCGATATAAGCGGAATGCGGGACAAATGCGGTTATTACAAAAGAAGCGGTACGAAATAATGTTGATTAATGAATAACAATGTATGGTGCGAAATAATGAGTTGATTGGTGAAGAAGAAAATAAAAGATTTTGGTCTACAAACAAGAAATAAAATAAATTATACTTATTTAATACCATAAAAAACATATAAAGATTTTTTACTACCTCCGTTTCTAATAGATAATGTTTTATAAGAAAATTTTTGATTCAAAATAATTGATGTTTTTAATATTTTATGTCAAATTTTTCATGTTATTAACCATCGTGACTAATTGTATTATTCAGTGTACTTTCTTATTGTAATCCGAATGGATACCCAGATAAACTCAAACCGAATTCGAATGGGTATCCAAATGGATACCCGAACGTCCACCCCAAGTTCGATATCGTTTTTTGGTTCGGTTTTCTGGTTCAGATTTTTTTAACTTTTAGTCAAGAATACTATTTTACAAGCTATCTATAATTTTTATTAATGAACAAAAAAATGTTGCTTTTACACTAGCGCTTTAGCAGTGAACCGCTGGGAAATTGATGCTTACGTTCTCTTGTGCAGTTTCTTAATAAAATTGTACCGCAAACAGTTTTTTTATGATTGGTGACGTAAGTGTGGTTTTCAAATACCGCATTTCAAATTACGCACCACCGTGTGCACCAGTCATTACCAATATAACCGCATTTGAGAAGAGCATGTGAGTTACTGATTACACATCTTTACTACAATTTCACGAAATTAGAGTTCGAACTATGCAACGCAAAATTATTTATCATTATGTTCCAGACGGAAAAAATGATCGCACTTCTTTATATATAAGTGATTCCAAAATCTTTTCCAATTGTATCCTTGCACTATGAGAACCTGGCCGAAAGGTTAACATTCATAGTCAATTCATCATCCTAAAATATTAAAAGATAGTGTGAGGCATTTGACATGCGCATATATACTAATAAAATATACAAACTTCATTTTTTGTTCAAGGCTTTACTATTAACAAACCTTTTGTTGTTAAAATATACAAACTTTTCAACAAAGGATGTTAATTAACGCAAAACTGAACAATAATTCTAAAGAATTGGACAACTAACTAATATATATGTTAAAAATTTAATAGATTTTGATAATTCAAGGTAATCCCAAATCAATAATATTTTCGGTATTCAATCACCAGATAGCCGTACACAAAAGAGAAATAAACTCGATTACCATCAATAATTGTTTCAATATCAATCAACCGATGTGACATAAACAAGACAATAACCGAAAAATCAGTGTCGTGCTTAGGGTTTTAGAGGCTTGAGGCTAACTTAAAAATGTGACATTTTTGCATAATTTTTCTATTGATAGTTTTAATCTAATTTAACTAACCATCAGATATTGATAAAAAATAATAAATCAAGTTAAAAATAAACTTGTAGTGTAATAATGAATTTTATTAAAAAGAATACTAAAAGTAAACTATTATTTTTCTTTAATATATGTATGTCGAGTCCGAATAAATCTTGAATAACTTACTTAAAATTAAAATATATTTTATAGTGAATTTTTGATGTAATCAAAATAAAAAAAACATATTTAACTATCTAGCATAAAAAATTTTGTTACTAAAAAAATAATTAATAAAATTGTGTGAGTGTTTTACAACTTTAACCTTCGTGGAAGTTGAAAAAAATAAAAAAACGATTTAAGGTGAGACAATTTAGTGGAAAATTTCAAAAAAAATGGTTCTTTAATGAAATATGGTGTGATCTATTTCTTTATATTTTAATATGGTTTAATTTGTTTAACATTTTAAAAAATTAAAAACAAAAAAAACTAAAGTAGAAAAAAGCTGATCTGAAAACCAATATTTCTTTGAAAATTAAAAATATATTTCAAAAAACCCCAAAAGAGACCGAAACGTGTGATCGTTTATATATAACATATTAGATTTTATTTGGAACATTATTGAAAACTTTGAAAAAACTAAACTACGAAGTATTAATAGAACATCTTAAACATCTACACTGCTATATATTTTTAACACTAAAACTTCAATGTTGTAAGTTATCGCGCGATGATAACATTGTCTCTGTTTCAAACAAGACTGAGAACGACAGCGTATCAACCGCAGGAGAAGAAAGGCCGGACACGAAACAAAACAAGCCCAACAACAACAAAACAAGAAACGACATCGCATCATCAGTCTCG
>OVAN01017078.1:0-10220 GCA_900406275.1 Anastatica hierochuntica
GTAATTTGGCTCTTATTTTTGCCATGAGGAGTATTCCAGCTTTTGATCCGTTTTACTATGAATAAAGTTTAACATTGTAATAGAGTTTTACATTGTAATGGAGTTTAACATTGTAATAAAGTTTTAACAGTTAATATAGCTTTACCATTGATAACATTGATAATATTGTAATAGAGTTTTACTGTAAAAGTGTTTTAACATTGTTATAGAGTTTTAACAGTTAATAGAGTTTTAGCATTGACAATGTTGTTAACATTGTAATATAGTTTTAATTTAACAGAGTTAAACATTGTACTAGGAAGTTGTAAGTGGATTACCTTATATAACAATGTCAAGGTCAGAGACTCAGTTATAGGCCTTTGAAGCTCTTCCTGAAATCACAAGAAGGAAGAAGGTCACAAGTTTTTTTAAAAATGCAAAAAAATGTATGAGAAGCAGAAGAACAGAAACTAACCAGGCAATAAAACCAAGCAGAAGTTCTTTTGTTATCAACCCCATTAGACAAACACCCAAAAAAAAGCCTTTTGTAACCCCTGAATTCTTTTTAGCCAACTCAGACACAATCTTCTCCAGCATAACCAGCTTATGCTCAGTCTCATAACCTTGATCCTTAAGCAGCCTAAGTTGTCTCTGAATGTCACTAAGCTCCTCCATAACCGCCACATCAAACCATTTCCAGATATGGCAGTCTCCATCCTTGGCATTCTCACACGTGAAGTACCTTCTCCCTAGATCTTTTGAGGTGTAAGACGTAGCAACAACAGGAAAAGATCCACAGTAGCATGTCTGCGGGATTCCATCATCACACTCAGGTTGAGGTGGGTACTGAACCGGCTGGCTGTAGCTACTCTCAGCTTCATCAAGAAGGAAGGCAAGCCTATCATTCTCAGCTGATGAAGAAGGCTGACTGTAGTTATAATCATGTCCCATGTTTCCTAAACCTAAAAGAAAATGTTTAAGAACTTGTTAAGAACTTGTTATCAACTTGTTAAGAACTTGCTAAAACAAGGAAACTATGAGACTTCAAAGGTTTACGAACTTGTTCTCCTATACAATCCTAAATCGATTGATCCAGATCATTAATCCATTGAACAAGGTGAAGACCTTGACAACATTAATCCATTGATCCAGAAATCGATTGATCTAGAAATCGATACAACAAAGTCACAGAAAGATCAATACAAACCCGTTGATCAAGAAATCACACAGAGGCACACACCCATTGATCAAGTAATCGATACAAACCCAAACCTTCAAAAAAACCTTAACAACAAAGTCAAATATCCTCAATCGATTGAAACCCTAATCCTTGTAAACCCAAATCCTTGTTATTTATCAAAAAAAAAAACCAAATCCTTTGAAACCCTAACTACAAATCGAAAGATCCAGAAATCGATTTAAAAGCTAAATCGGAACCCTAAACGCGAGGAAAACAACATGCAAGCTAATCTAATGCCATGAATCAACAACAGATAGCTTCGATTTACCTCGATTCTCTCGGAAGAGAAAATCGCCTCTACAATCGCCGATGCTTTTTTTTCTTTCGTTTCGTTTCACGAATGCGATTTTTTTTTCACACTGAAAGAGATCTCCCTCTCCGGCTAATAACACGCGGCCACGTCACTAAGGACTCGATCCTTAGAAACCTTATTTAGGGATCGATCCTTAGCGGACTGGGCTTGACAAATAATATTTTATTGATTTTTGCCTAAGAGTTCACGCGAAGGACTCCTCCAAAAGGCCCGATGGAGATGCTCTTAGGTTTCAACATTCGGATACTCGATTCCAGTTAAGTTTAGACCATCTCGAATGTATTCCTCTATTTTTCCTCTATAATAGAGGAACTCTATAATAGAGATGAGTTTTGCTCCAATGTATTTCCCTATTTTTTCCTCTAAAAAAGATTTTTTTCAAAGATTTTTTTTTTAATTTTACAATTAACACTCTATACTTATAAATGTTGAAAAGTCACCCACTTATTATAACTTTTAGAAAATTTTCATAAAGTTGCAATATTATTTAAACTAAATACATTATTATAAAAACATTATAATAAAAATAATAAGTAATATTTAAGTTTAACTTAAATATATTATCAATATGTAAAATCTATGTGGAACTTTAAATAATTATTAATCATTTTAGTTTTAAATATAAAATTTAAATATCATTTGTTAAATAAAAAGTTAGACTTTAAAATAAAATAATAATATTGTTTATTTATTTTATTTATAATTGTAAAAAATTAAAAATTATTATGTAAACAAAAAAGTTGTGCTTTGTATGTAAAAATGTTATTATTTCTCATAAACATGTATTTTAATTATAATAACAAAAAGTGAAAGGACCAATGTGTAAATAAAAAAATATGACTCTATTATAGAGGAATGCTATTTTTTCCCCTAAATATAGAGGAAAAAAATAGCAATCTCTATTTTAGAGGAAGAAATAGAGAAGGGTTGGAGCAAATTTGACTTTATTATAGCATATAGAATCAAAAATAGTAATGGGTTGGAGATGCTCTTAGATAACAATCTTAAGAATCGAAAAGATATCCGAAATTACTTATTTGTTGGATAATTTTAGTTTGGTTTCAAAAGATATCCGAAGTTAGACCATGATTAATGAGCTCTTAAAAGAAAGTTTCTTAGCAAAAAAGTATAATATTTTAGTGAGAGAGGTTCTAAAAATTTAAGAAACTCATGTGAAAGTCTCTTAATTAAGAGACTTTCACATGAGTTTCTTAAATTTTTAGAACCTCTTTCATTAAAATATTATTATTTTTATGTTAAGAGACTCTCTTTTAAAAGCTCCATTAATCATGCTCTTACTTATTTGTACCTAAGAACCAAAAATAAAAAAATGTACGAAAACATAAAATATAAAACAAATTGAAAATCAAAAATACATAAGGTTTACAAAAACTTTAAAAAAACAAACACCAAACAGTAAAATACAAGAAAATGAGAGTTACAATACCAAACCAAACATAGTATTAGAAGATTCATAACTCATAAGTGAAAATGATACAAAAGAGTCAAAACTAAAGACATAAAGTCCTTAAAATTTACACTTTACATTCTTATATTACAAACTAAGAAAGACTATTATGCTTCTTTCTTCGTTTTGACATGGCCAATTGAAATTGGATTCACTAGAGTCGAATAAAATTATGACAAAACATGAAAAAAAGTCCAAATAGATGTGAAGAAATAGAACGGTGAAACAAAGAAGCCTACACTAGAACTAAGTACAAGTGCACAAGACTACAAACTATATTGAGTATATGTGTATTATGACCAGAAGAAGAGCTAGAACTCAAAGACTATTTATAAGTGTACATGAACAAGAATTAGAAAGAATGCAATGTGGTCCACATTCTCAAAAATTGCTCTGACTCTGCTCAAACTCTAAATAACAATACAAAAGAGAAGTTACTTATTATACTTAGATAGACAATGTGACAGATTTAAATAATATTACCTTTCTCAAGCCTGTCTAGCTCTTTAATGTCAGTAATCATTTGCGCCAAGTTTTCCATGCCTCTTTCACTTAAGTGGTTATCAGACTCCATACATTGTTCTATGCACATCAAGAGCTCTATCATATAATATGCCAGACAATTTCTCTTTGAGCTTACAACACGGTAACTTAAACTAAAAGCAGATTCTGAACCAACAAAAGAAGCTTGCATAGCCAAAACATCTCTAACAAGTTCAGAAAAAACTAGAAACTTAGAAAATTTAACCCTCCCAGACAAGTATATCATAATCTGCTCCTAAGGAATTGGCCTTTGGAATCTCAACATGTTCATGCAAGTATATTTCCAGCTTGTTACCTCTATCCTCATACGCTTCGTAAGTAAACTTTTGCTTGAATATAGAATCTATTCATTCATAACTACCAACTATATCATCCACATCAATATCATCTCTAAGATTATTTGAGTGTGAATGATATTGAGAAGCAACCTGAGAATGCCCTGATGAACTCACACTCTGTACTTAGCTCCTAGAATCAGCATTATATTCATCAACCAAACCATTCACGACATCAGATACTGAATTAGTAAGAGCAATAGATTGTGCATTACCTTTACTGTAAAGCATTTCAAAATAAATTCTTGCAAATTTCATCTTCTTCCTTAGGTTAAATACACTTGCGATGATCAATAATTTGTTGATGTTTTCTACTTCATCCTAGTACTTGTCAAATTTGTCGTTCGTTGCAGTAGCTTTTGTCTTCAACTCTTCTTCATTACTCTTACTCATTGCAGTCATATTCCTTTTAATACTAACAATCTCATTGTAACAGTTATGAGAGCACACATGTGTTGATGCTAAAACTACTAATGTGGAGTTGTAAAATATGACTAAGAACCTAGCCAACACTTCAACCTTATCTCAAACAAAATTTGTTGGTGGTCGAACTCTTTTATTCTCATTCTCCATTCATTGAAATAGTCATTGTATAGCTTATCTTCAACTTCTAACCTATCAAATGTTATCATATACTCAATAGTTCTACTTAGCATGAGAACTATAGACTTCCACCTAGTCTTGCAATCTAAGTACAAGCTACCCCTACTTAACTTACTTGAATCAACCCTCTGCTCAAAAGTATGCTACTTATGGCATGAAGATCTCACAACTCCTTTTTGAATTGCAGATACATTATGGTTCAACTCCTGCAAACTATCTTTAACAATCAAATTTATCATATGCACAACATGGCGTGTACATAAATTCTCCACCTAAAACCAGTGAATATTTCCCTTTAACAAGAATGCCTCTTTGAACTTCCTGATTGCAGATGAGTTTGCAGTTGCATTATCAACTATAACTGTGAAGATCTTGTTTATGTCCTCAGTCCTCGAGACAATCAAGTATAACACATGAGATTTTTGATTCTTTGTGATCTAAAACATGCTTAAACCCAAGTGTAAACTTCTTTAGTACCCAACTTGCATATATGAAATGAGCGGTGACAACCATAGAGCTTGCACTTGTGGGCTGAACAACCTAAATATCTGTTGCCAGAGACATTATTTTCTTAAACGCATCAATCATCAATTTTAGAGTCGCCTTCTATCTCACATACATTTCCATTATATCCCTGGTTGTTGTCCTTATAGAATGAGGTGTGTCAAGCTTCCCCGGACTACATAAATGCCTCATTGGCAACTGGCCTAATACTAACATCTCATTGCTACCTCTATAAAAACAGATTGATCGACCTTACCCGACTTGAGAATGCCACCTTGATCTTAACGATTTAGGACTTGTTGTTTGTGTCTTTGTTGCCATGCCATGTGTTGCTTGCAGGTTCTGAGATGTTTCTTGAGATTTGAGGTTCCATAGGCCGTGGCACAACTCATCAGCTTTCCACACTAGTTGCAGTTGCACTTATCCTTGTACTCAATTATTCTTTTGTAGTTATCTCTTACTTCATAACTTGTCTTTGGTCTCTTAGACTAAGCTTCAAGCGTAGCATAATTTTTCCTCTCCTTTGGCTCACATTAGTGACAGTTGTGCCATCAACTTCATATTCCTCTCTATTGACATGATGAGTTAGTTATCATCTTTAATCTACACAACATACATGCAAATAGAAATTTGGTTGTCAACTAACTTTGAAGAATTGATTCGAGAAAATAAAAATTAGGGTTATCATAACTGATGAAAGGAGTTTAATAAAATTGATGAATTCATGAATACAGCAGTTTAGTTCTTGATGAAATCCCAAAAATTAGGATATCGTAAATTTGAAATTGATACCAAAACAAAATCCAAGATTTTACATTTTTGTTTCCTAAAGTTTTGAATGCATTCGATACACTCAAAATCGAAGAATGAAGCCTAGTGATATTGTGAAAGATGTTGAGAAATTGAGAGAGATTGAGAGAGACTTAGAGACTTCTCTTCTTCATCATCTTTTTCGTTTCACTTTCACAAATCGTGAGAGAGAGGTGTTGGTTGGTTGTGACTGTGAGTGAGAGTTAGGTCCATCAAGGTTATTGAGTTGAGTTTAGTGTTTCGAATTGGGTTGGATTGGGTTTAGTTTAGTTGGATTAGGCTTAAGAAGAGTGTATTAGGTTTTGGGTTTCAACTAGTATTTCAGTTCTCGGGTATTTACCCGAACCGAACCGATACACATGGACCTCTAAGGTAGGATCCATTTGATGCTTCCTTGGAACTGAATCAAAAACCGGAACCAAACCAAAATTTTGGTTCAACACCCCTTAATTATGTTTGGTTCGATTTATATGTCCATGCATAAGTGGTATTTTTATGTCCATGTTTTGTCCGGAGCAATACTCGAGAATCAAATTGTAATTCATTCCGCCACCGAGTAGACTCTTCTCGCAAGAAATATCATCGCCGTAGCAACGAACGATGAAGAGAAAATCCAAATGAGATAAGATCCTTCCTTTATGCGTGAGGCTCGAAGCCCGTGACAACTCAGTTGATTTAATCGGAAAGGTCCTTTTGTCTTCACCGCTCTTACTTGTGGCAAGAAAAACATAACTGTAGGAGCCTCTTCCAAGGGAGTGAGATTTGACCCACGATGATGAGGACTTGCTTACTCCTCCATCGTCGTTGCAGTTGTTGTCGGCGGAAGATTTAAGAAGGGCAGCTTTGAATGAGGCTTTAGTTATCTCCTTGACATTGTTGATACTACACTATTTCTTCTTAATCAAAGGCAACAAATTTTTCTCTTTTTCATATCCTTGGTGCGTCGTGGACGACAGAGAACAGCCTGAACATGTATTGGAACAATCGCCTTGAATGTTATTATTATCTCTCGAGAAAAAAAAGGTTTCAATTAGTTTTGTAATGTAACAAAGACACAGAGACTTTCTTTTTGTTTAAGCTTTGTTCTATTATATAATGAATGTGTTTACGCGTTCTTTTGGTTAAACTTTAAAATTTCCATTTTTCTTTAGGAGAAAATGTTTTTTTTTTCCTTTTTTCTGTTGTAAACAAAATTGCTTGAGAGTCACGACTCATTCGATGAACTAACAGATCAACCCAAATAGTTTTCTTTTTTTCTTTATATGAATCTTTAGTATTTTAACTTTTAATATGTGATAAGTTCATATAAACAACTAACTACAATAGTCGCGCATGTGTTTTTAAATTTTTAGGTATTCGATTTATGATTTATCATGTTTAGATTTTTCGAGTATCAGGGTTCAAAATGATTTTAGATTCGACATTTTTAGATTTTCCGTATGGTTTAGGTTTGAGATTTTCTGATTTTTTTGGATACTCGTACATGTTCGGATACGTATTTGGTTCAGATAATATCTGATACCCGAAATATCGTAAAACAAAACCGGTTGCGATATTTTTTAGATACGATGTACCACTTTTGTTGCCACCCTTTACCAATTCTTGAAAGAATACCAATTAGCAGTATTAGGTTTCACATTCGGGTATTCGATTCCGATTCAGTTCGGATAACAATCTTAAGAATCAATTAGGACTCGAACCTTTTCGGATAATTTTAGTTTAGTTTTAAAAGATACAGGAAGTTACTTATTTTTCCTGAAGAACCAAAAATAAAGAAAAGTACGAGAAAACGGAATATAAAACAAAGTGAAAATCAAGAACACAAAAGGTTTACAAACGTTCAAAATATGAAAACAAACACCAAACTGTAAAATATAAGAACATGAGAGTTTAAGCATTATGAACTATTATTGTGAAGATCTTGTTTATGTCCCCAGTCCTCGAGACCATCAAGTATAACACATAAGGTTGTTGATTCTTTGTGATCTAAAACATGCTGAAACCCCAAGTATAAACTTCTTTAGGTTTCAAAAGATACCGGAAGTTACTTATTTGTACCCTAAGAACCAAAAATAAAGAAAAGAACGAAAAAATCGAATATAAAACAAAGTGAAAATCACGAATACAAAAGGTTTACAAACATTAAAAATATGAAAAAAACACCAAACTGTAAAATACAAGAACATGAGAATTAAAGTATCAAACCAAACACAATAATAGAATATTCACAACTCAAAAGTGAAAATGATACTAAAGAGTCAAAACTAAAGACTTAATTTACACTTTACATTCTTACATTACAAACTAAGGGAAGACTATTATGCTTCTTTCTTCATTTTGACATGGCCAATTGAAATTGGATTCACTAAAGTCGAATAAAATTATGACAATAAAACAATGCCTAACAAGATGTGAATAAATAGAACTGTGAAACAAAGAAGCCTACACTAGAACTAAGTACAAGTGAACAAGACTACAAACTATATTGCGTAAATGTGTGCTATGACCAGAAGAAGAGCTAGAACTCAAAGACTATTTATAAGTGTACATGAACAAGAATTAGGAAGAATGTAATAGGGTCCGCATTCTCAAAATTTTTACTGACTCTGCTCAAACTCTAAATAACAATACAAAAGAGAAGTTACTTATTAGACTTAGATAGACAATGTGACAGATTTAAATAACAATAATCATTTGCGTCAAGTTTTTCATGCCTCTTTCACTTAAGTGGTTATCAGACTTCATACATAGTTTTGTGCACATCAAGAGCTCTATCATATAATGTGTCACACAATTTCTCTTTGGGCTTACAAGATGATCACTTATACTAAAAGCAGATTCTGAACCAACAAAAGAAACTTGCATAGGCAAAACATCTCTAGCAAGTTCAGAAAAAACTAAAAACTTAGGAAAATTAACCTTCCGAGACAAGTATATCATGATCTGCTCCTAAGGAATTGGCCTTTGGAATCTCAACATTTTCATGCAAGTATATTTCCAGCTTGTTACCTCTATCCTCATACGATTCGTAAGTAAACATTTGCGTGTATATAGAATCTATTCGTTCATAACTACCTACTATATTATCCACATCAATATCATCTCTAAGATTATTTGAGTGTGAATGATTTTGAGAAGCAACCTGAGAATGTCCTGATGAACTCCCACTCCTTACTTGGCTCCTAGAAGCAACACTATATTCATCAAACAGACCATTCATGACATCACATACTGAATTAGTAAGAGCAATAGATTGTGCATTATCTTTACCGTAAAACATTTCAGAATAAATTCTTGCAAATTTCATCTTCTTCCTTAGATTAAATATACTTGTGATGATCAATAATTTGTTGATGTTTTCTACTTCATCCTAGTACTTGTCAAATTTGTCTTTCGTTGCAGTAGCTTTTGTCTTCAACTCTTCTTCATTACCCTTACTCATTGCAGTCATATTCCTTTCAATATAAACAAGCTCAACGTAATAGTTATGAGAGCACACATGTGTTGATGCTGAAACTACTAGTGTGGAGTTGTAAAATATGATTAAAAACCTAGTCAACACTTCAACCTTAACTCAATCAAAATTTGTTGGTGGTCCAACTCTGTTATTATCATTCTCCATTTATTGAAATAGTCATTGTATAGCTTATCTTCGACTTCAAACCTATCAAATGTTACCATATACTCAATAGTTCAACTTAGCATGAGAAATGTAGACTTTCACCTAGTCTTGCAATCTAAGTATAACCTACCCCTACTTAACTTACCTGACTTAACCCTCTTCTCAAAAGCATGGTACTTATGGTCTGAAGATCTCACAACTCCATTTCGAGTTGCAGATACATTATGGTTCAACTCCTACAAATTATCTTCAACACTCAAATTTATCCTATGGCACAACAACACATGTACATAAATTCTCCACCTAAAACCACTGAATATTTTCCCTTAACAAGAATGCCTCTTTGAACTTCCATACTGCAGATGAGTTTGCAACTGCATTATCAACTATACTGTGAAGATCTTGTTTATGCTCCATTTCTCTAGACAATCAAGTATAACACATGAAATTGTTGATCCTTTATGATCTAAAACATGTTTAAACCCAAGTATAAAATTCTTTAGTACCCAACTTGCATATATGAAATGAGCGGTGACAACCATATTATTGGAATTGTCCTGAAATCATTTGTACTTTACTCTAAATAAAGTTGTAGTGTCGAGGTTTGACACATCGTATAATATTAGAGGTTATAATGTTTTCCTAGAGACCACTTATAATCTAAAGATTTAGAATCTATTACTAATATTATACGATCCTATAGGGTCACACACATAATCAAATTGGATCAAAATATATTTGGATTTTTGAGAGATTTTATTTATATGATAAATAAAATATTATTTATAATATTAATATATATA
>OVAN01017079.1:0-10219 GCA_900406275.1 Anastatica hierochuntica
CTCTCAGAATTAATGGCATATTTGAGCTCATAAAGTCTATCACATTTTCAGACACATATACGATCCAGTGGGAGATTGTAAGAATCATTAGGTGGGGTCAAATATGTTAAGGACTAAATGTGTTAGGGCCATTAATTAAATAACCTATTTTGTAGTGGTCACTTTGTGATAAAGGAAAGGTTATGAGCATAAGTGTTATGAAATATTAATATGTGGATACCTTTGNTCTAAAGTCATTCAGGGTTTGCTTTGGAAGATCAATTACCTAATTCTTTCAGATTCCTAAGCATGGATTCATCAGGTACGCTTCTGCTCTCGATCTATTAATCAGAAACTGATATGGTTTAAGGTTTATAGATTAAATAAATCTAACAGTATGACCAAGTACCTAAATTAACATGAAAATTGGTTCGACTCAGTTATTTTGATAAGGAAACGATATATATTTAAACTATTTAAGGTATTTCTAGTACTTTAGATGTTACTAGGGAATGACCGCGCTACGCGCGGTTTATTACTAACAATAAAAAACGATCTTTGAATTGTTGTCAATCTTGAAATTAAAAAGAGTTATTTTAGTTGGTCTTTTTTTACTGCAAAAGTACAATCTATAATAATTTATAAATAATACTTAGCAAATTAGAGTGAAATTTTGATAAAACATGTGGACACGGTAGCTTTTTATTTTTAAAGATTCGAACTTTGTTAAAGTTTCTACAATTACTTTCTATAATATGCGTAAATTGTTTATATAAAAAAATAATTTTTTACCACTATTATTTGTGTATTATATTATTATTATTATTATTACAACACCTAATTCTGTTTAAGTTTTCATTTTAAAAAGTGTAAACTAAACCTTCATATTATTTTCATATATAAATCTTTAAATTTTATTTTATTTTTTTTTCTTAAATTAATGTAGAAAATGTGAGCAAAATTAGAAGCTTAAGGAACAAAAATATAATTTTATATATATGTAGAAACTGATTAGTGAATGAATATCTAAGAAAATAGTAAAAAATAACATATTAGTATCATGGTATTTGTTGATGAATGTGACAAATCTTGTTGCATTCGACTTTTTGTTTCTTTTATTTATTGACTTCTCTGTCTACTTCCGAGTATAATATTCATTTGATACAATCACAATCGCAAGTGTAGCTTCTTGTAGATGAAAACATAATATTTTGTTGTTTTCACATGTTGGTAGACAAGAGACATTAATATACGATTTTGATAAAAAGAAAGGATCCAAGTAGAGTGTGTGTGATCAGATTAAACCAGCTGCTTCTCACTGGCTAGGCTTCTCATCAATGAATCTCTTCTTCTCCTCTTTTGACTTCATTCTTTTGTGTCGTTTTAGAGCTTTGTGAGTTTGTGTGTGGTTTGGCCAAAACGTCTCCAATGATTGTTATATTTGTTTTGCATACTAATCTTGTTATTCTTGAGTTGATAATAGTGATTTTGATTGTTTCACACCAACCGTCTCACTCCATTATAGTGTCTCTCGGGAGATTCAGTTGAGAACGAAACTACAGAGCCGAGATTGGTCGAACCAAAGATGATACACATTGGGTCGCTCGAGGATAGTTCTCATTAAGCAATCTTTTGAAGGCACACTCGTAGAATTTTGCAACTCGGGGTCGATAAAAAAACATTGTTATTTCCTGTGGTCTAGATATGATGGGAGAAATGTATCTGAAAGGAAGAACAACTATGATGTTATATGCTTAAGGTTGAGAAAGCTAATCTTTACATGTAAAGATTTTGTACATAATAAAATGAAAGTTGAAGATCATCAGTACGGCGAATCTCGCGCAAGGATGCAATTGTTGGTGACTTTGAAACCGAGAAGGGTTGAATCAATGCGGCTTGCTTTCCCATTCTCTCTTGGGCCTAAAATGACATTCGCCCCATTCCCTCAGTTTTAGATATGAAAACCATGATAGACAATCAAGTCATTCCAATTCAATAGTAGATATGGGCAAAGTCTCATAAAGTTTGATAGGTCAACAAATTAAAACTTAACAATAGATTTTGTACAATGTATCAAACATCTTAACAATAGTAATGAGCAATCAAGATCTGTAAGCAATTATTCTTCAAGATGAGAGATAATAGTATTGAGCAGTTTAATGGATTTAATTTAAGGTTCAAGTGGGATTGGTGGGGCAAGGAAAGGATGTTAAAGAAGTTGTGGGATTCTCCATCTTTGGAGATAAGCCATGGGTATGACAGTTGATTGTAAGTAATCTTGTGCTTCAGATTGGTCATGACTTTGAACTCTGTCCAGAAAGTTTTTGTAATATGCAAAAGGTGTTCTTTCATATACCATTTGACATCGTGTGCAACCAAGTGACCAAATGTTTGACGGCCTTCCACATTATATAGTGTTTCCATTTTCACCGCTTTCGTTGCACATGAATGCTTCTGGTGACACGTAACTTAAAGTCCCCACCTGCCACAGACAATGGAAAGCGATTGTTTTGTGATTGGTGCACCACATAGAAGATGCATGATCTTAGATGGGTGATGATGACAAAAAACAAACATGGGAGGATCTTTATTTTTCAAAAGAGCATATTGGTTTTAGTGTCAGCTAATAATATAAATAAGATCATGAGATGTAGTGAAGAAACTCATTTTCTACGTTTGAGAGATATTTATAACAAAACGGATGACTTCAGGTTTATCTACAAAAAACTTAATCAAGTTCCTAAAGGTAATGAAGACACGGTATAGACGGAACCAAAATTCTAAGCAATATAACTTCTAAACTCCCATATAGTCTAAGAACAAACAATCCACATCACCCGTAAAGCTAAATATTAAGTACTTACAACTCAATACTTGGATATGTCTTCGATTACATTTTCCCATCCTTTGCATGAAAGTTGAAAAAGAGCTTCAATGGCTCTTATTTTCCTGATATAACTTTTAGAACTTCCTGCATGTCCAACAAACGAATCTCTGAAGCCACAAACTCTTCTAAGTTAGTTAACTATCAAACTATATAACCAAAAAGTTCCTCAAGAAGTTAATGTTCAAGGTCGAGTAAACCATAAAGAACCTATAATAGAGTCCTCCACTGATGGTAAAGCTTTTGTCTTCTTGCCTTAGCTCCTGAATCTCTGAATTTTTTTTTAGATGAAACAAATCATTAGATGTTCAAAAATCATAATCATAAACAAAAACAAAATTGGATGTGTGTTCATCGTCGACAATATTTCTCATAACCACATAACTCAAGTCCTGTTATTATTTCCAAACCCAAAAATGTTCAGATTCGGGAGCTTTCTTTTCACTATTTTTCACACAACAAACCATAAGAAACAAAAAAATTTGAAATTAGAAAATCTAACCGAAGAGCTTGGGAAAGCTTCAGTGTCGAATGAGCCAAAGTCAGGATTTCCAAAATTGAAGGATGGGAGAGAGAAGATCGGGAAAAAACAAATGACTGGGACCTTTAGAGCAATTAAGAAGAATGCTTTGAGCACTTCAGTGAAAGCAATTCCATGAAGAATACGTTGTTGGGTTTCTCTGAAATCTGGAGTGAGATTAGGGTGGCAGATTTTTTTCATAGCGGAAATTGTCTTGCTTGCAGGAATATATGAAAAGGCTTGAGTGATTCAGTATGTGGAGAGAGTCTGCTTTATAACGTTTGGAGGGGGAAGTTTTAGTAGTAGACATTGCATCATTTGAAACGGTAAGAGATTAGGATGGTCAACGAAAGTTGAGAAGCCGGTGTGTTTAATGGTGTATTTACGTTCAGGCAGAGGAAGAAGATGAAGTGGGAGCAGGCAAGGAGGTGAACGGTTTTCTACTTCTCTCATTAGGGAAAAGTAAGTGCTATTGTTTAATGGGCTTTGTTACACTTTAATTTTGTTGGGGTTGGTTGGCTAAGATGCGCTGAATTACATTTGGAGCCTGAAAGTAATAATTTTGGTCTTTAAGGGATGAGGGCATAGTGACGTGGCATGCTCATGGGTGTTAACGGAAAAGCTGATGTGGATAGGTTAGAATTGCTCAAATAGTTCATTTTAATTAGTTAGATAATTTCAAATACTTTTAAACTATTTTTTGATATTTTAGATATTCATATATTTTTGACTATTATTTATAGATATTTTGAAAAATTTTATGTACTTTAAGATTTATTTTGGATATTAGATCTAAAAATAATTATTATATTTAGATATATACTATAGTTCGGGTATTTCCAGGTATCCAAAATATTTCGCATCAGGTCGGGTTCGGGTTAAGTTTTTTGGGTATTGAAGTTTACGATCTGTTTGGATTTTTTGTTAATTTCGGTTCGGATACGGTACTACTTTTTCAGGTCGGGTTCGGGTGTTTTGCCCACCCTTATATTTTAGTGTTCTTCTCGGGTTTGGTGGCTACTAGTTTTTGTTCACTGTTGTTTTGA
The DNA here is from genome assembly GCA_900406275.1 of Anastatica hierochuntica. Taxonomy (NCBI): domain Eukaryota; kingdom Viridiplantae; phylum Streptophyta; class Magnoliopsida; order Brassicales; family Brassicaceae; genus Anastatica; species Anastatica hierochuntica. The sequence goes on from OVAN01017079.1 coordinate 4,430, forward strand.
AAGTTATCAATATGATTATTTTTGTGTCGGACCAAAAGATCAGTGGGTATTGCCGGACTAGAAGATCGATATACATTTGAAATTTTTTAGGACATGTCCATATAATGGGTAGTAAACCAGAATTCACATGAGTCCATGTGTCGCTATGGGATGTGTGAAGTATTCAACGACAAATATTGTATTACATAAGGTTCCGTTAAACAAATGAGATTGATTAACTATGGTAACAAAATATGCGTTCATGCAAGTTATGTCTTCATTTCTCTAGTTTGGTGGACATTGTATAAATTATGCATAAGTTGGATACAATTTTGTGGATTGATTTTTTTTATCAATATGTGAACTGGTGGATACAAATATATCGATAAAAGCACAACGAACATAGGAAACAATTACTTGGTGGGCTCAGATTTTGTTGGATTGAATCTTTAATGTATGACGAGAATATCAAGTAACATCCGGTAGTAATTGACAGTTTATGTAGGATAAAAAGAGTCATATTTTATGTTGGATGGATGGATGACAATTATTTGCATATACATAAGGTTCCTTTTAGTATATTTGGTTAAGTATGGTAACCAAATATGCGTTCATGCAAGTTATATCTTAATTATTCAAGTGCGTTAGCATTGTATAAAATTTGCATCAGTCTGGTACAAAAATCGTGGATGAGTTTTATTATTATTACATGAATTAATGGATACGGATTGATGAATTATGTATAAAGAACAATGAAATAGTTAGTTAGTGGATAGGGATTAACGAATAAGACTTGGGTGATTGATTGAGTAAATGTATGAGGAACATATCAAGTAAAATCGAGTAGTTATTGACTGGATATTTATGGTATCGATGGACAAAGATTGATGGACCATAAGAAGTGAAATACCAGCTTTTTATGGTTCTCATAGTTTATTGAAAATCACAAACACCTTGATTAGTACTTATATCCTAACTATAATGACGTGGAAGAAACGTTAAGCTTGTAAACTGTATTAGTTACATAATATAATAACTTAACAATAAAAAATAATAGTTGGTGAAAATAAATTTACTAATATTCAATCAAATCATGTTTTAAACAAGAATCCAGTAGGCTAAAGATTTGTGGCTCTTTGGTAGGCTAGACCTAAAGTACTTACAACTAGTGATCTACCCTTGGTTAGTACAGGATCCAACGGTTAGTGAGACGTCATGGGAAACGATGTAGATTATGACATATATTTTGAAATTTCAATTTTATTAAGTAAATAAATAGTTTGAGCTCTAAAAATAACAAATTATTTCGAAGGTTGTGGTGGATTTAGCCATATTGTATCCTAGTGTAAACAGGAGCGTGATGCAATATAATCCGAAAGCTAGACACAAGTAAGGGGTGTTTTTATATTAAATTTTGAGGATCTGAACATAGGAAGATGGATGCTTGATTTTTTGTGTAACTAGGCAAGGAGAAAGTCTACTTTGTGATGTGTGGTGAGTGGAAAAGTTCATAGGTCGACCGTAAAGAGCAGTCAAAGATGCTAACTTTGACTACAAAACCCACAATGAAAGAGCTAGAGGCGGACGTGAAGATAGAGTTTGGATACGATTTAGATGTTGATGTTTCAACTGTTCTAAGTTATTGGCTGGCCAGTGGAGATGTGTTGACAAGCGGTGTTAAGTTACCGCCTGTAGTTATTGGGTACGAACTGTGCTCTTTGTTTCTATCTGGAAAAGAATCCGGCTGATAAGATGGTCAATCTTTTTGTGACGTTCGTAAAGAGGCAAAGCAGTTGTAAGGGAAGCGAGTTGATGTCGGATGGTTGTAGTTTCAAAACACCAACAACAATTGGAAAACGTAAAAGTTTTCTAGATGATAACGACAATGAGCTCGGCACTTGCAATGCTGCATAAGAACTTTTCATGTCAACAGGTGCCTCGAAAACGCAACATGTCATGACACTTAGCCAAGAATTCAATGATACAATGTTAGGGGAGGTAGAAATACTCGAAGCAAGCACTAGCAAGAGCGTGAGATACATTGCAGCTAGGAGGTGGTATGATAGTGATGACGACACCTTAAGCGATATACTTGATTGCGATGAGTTTGATGAAACAAATTTCATTCCACGAAAGTACGACAAGGACTTTTGGAGTTCACTAATAGAGGAAGAGTATGGTGGGTCTGATGTTGTTGAAATTTTATGTAGTCCAAACGAAACATCTACCAATCCACGGAAACCTGAAGAAAAGATCAATGACGAGGCATGCGAAGAACTTGCAAAGAAAAGCAAAAACTTGATCGTGGATGCTCGGTTATGGACGATGGAGTTCATATAGAGGTTAACTTCGTGGACAGTTGATAGCTTAGGTTTTCGCCCGAGATAACACTGCAAGCGCACAGAAGTACGTTGTAGTGGTTCGGGATCAAATCCACAGAGACCAAAGGTAGCACGTAGAATTTCAGATCAAGTAGCGGGCTAAAGCGAAAAAGATGTTTTGTAGAAGAAGCAATAATCGAAATTTAGAAAGCAAACAAATGACAGCGGGGTTGTAAATCAATCAAAGAAGAGTTGAGAATTGGGTATTCTCAAGGAAACATTTCATTGAAGACTCGAATTATTGATTAGGGAACATGTTTTAAACCGTCTTGAACTCAAACACTATTGTAGAATTGATCTACTTCCGTAGTATCAATTCCCTATGTAGTAGAAACCTTGAGACTAACTTCCGTTGACTCTCGGATTCTAATCATGCATTCTAAACAAGTTTGATAGGTTCACAATTCACTTAAACCTCAACTTCCATTGGCTTAAGATGAATTGCTCATTTAGGAATTCTTTTAGGCATTTAAACAAACACTTTCCAGGCGTTAAAAAATCTAAGATCAGAAACTAAGTGATCAATTTAATTTCATGCATTACGAACAATCCTATATGAAGATCCAATTGATTAAATCCCTAATCATACAATTATATGTCAACAGTTCATGAATCCCTATGCGAGAACCTTAAACCCAACAAATAAACTACTCACTCATGATCATAGAATCAACACAAATTAAATCAAAGAGAGAAATCATTGTATTAATCAATAAACAAAGAGTAAGGTTCAGAATTCTTCTCGGATTCGAAGTACGGAAGATGATTCTTCTCCTTAGGTTACAAATCTCTCTCTTGCTCTCAAAAACTCAGAAAAACAGCATTCTAAAACCTAAAAACGAGTTTGGTGTTTTTATGTAATATGGGTCGTCGATCTTTGATTTTAGTTCAAAATAAGTGGTTTTGGTCGCGTCGAGAAAGGGATCGATCAATCCTTGTCTCAAGATCGATCGATCTCTGTCCTTCTGCCAGGATGCTCATTTCTACGCATTCGCCTCCTCGTTGCCAGCATGACAGGTGTTCAGTAAAATGGCCATAACATTTGATCGCACCGTTGGATTTCCTTCAAATAACCTTCAAATTAAAGCTAATTCGTGTGGATATCTTATGTTAAAATTCCAGCTCGATCCAAAGGTGGGAAGTTTGTCAACAAGGCTAAACTTCTGACACTTCAGCATGATTCTGCATTCCAAATATCCGTTTTTGGCCCAAATTGTTTTGTTTCTCTCCAAANAAAGACTCCAAAAAGAACCAAATACATATCAAAAAACCATTTTTCTCGAATAAAATATTAGTAAAAATCCATAAAATGCTAATACATCAAATCTCTCATACTTGAATCTTTGCTTGTCCTTAAGTAAAGGAAACGAAGATTAATCCTACGGGAAAAGAAGTTTGAAAACCAAATGGATCTTATGCTATCAGAAAACCTTACTCTGCACTACTTTCGCTAACCATATAGACTTAGAATAGTTANACTTAGAACAGAAAGAACATTCTCCCCAAGAATTGTTGCATGACCTCCCAAGCCCATCCATACTCTAAAATTTGAACCTGCAAACTCAGCTTCCATGTTAATAATTCTCTACATTCATTAAAGATAGGCGTGAAACTTCTTCACCAAAGAAATTGTAATCAGGAAATCAGACTTGGTATTCAAGGCTTTTAGTAGTGAGGCTTAGAGGGTTTCGGGTATACAAACTGCATCAGGATGCAAGACATTATGCAAAATCGCAGGAGAGAAAGAGTATATTGATATCCATGTCCCCTAACTACCCAAGTACAAACCACCAATCAAAANAACTGAATATGTGCAAACTTCAGGGTGAATCCAATCAACAAAATAATATGCAAATGCTAATTTCTAAACCAGATATGAAGAAAAAGAATAGAATTTTTGTTTTTTTTATTTTATTTTTTTCGATTTTTTATATACAAACGAAAATATGGTAGAAATTAGCAATACAACGACGTTTTTAAATTTTAAAACACCCATACAACATGAAGATATGCAACATATCCATCTAAACCTCTAAAACATCCAACACTGAAGAATCAGACACTCAAGACCGTGTCTAAACCACTTAAATTGTTCAATCCTACCTAAGCAATTAGAAGGATCATGTCTACCATATTCTCTCCATTTTTTTACACATGTGTGCATATAAGATCAAAATGAAATGCATGGAGATTCAAGGAGATAAGGTAAGGGTGTGGTACCAGATTAAAGATGAGTCTGGTCACTCAGGATTACCGAAAAGAATTGTAGAAAAATGGGGAAGTAATCCTGAATGATGGGTTTGATTCCTGATTTCAAGTTCCTAGATCAAAACAATTAAATTCATTAGTAGGCCAAATAAAATAGAGTTAATAATATTTCAGACAAAAGTCTGAGTTCCAGAGATTTCTGGTGGGGAGTTTGGTTAAGAGTTATTCCGGTTTGCATGCGCTAAAAACTCAAATGAAATGGTCAATGAGAATATAAATGAAGTGCAATGCGCAGAGGTAATAGTCCGAAATCATCATGAAGCATAAACAATCCATAAACTAAATCGATAAAAGCATTAAAATGACTTAAACAACAGACCAAAAGAAAAAGAAAAGTAAAAGTAACCTCCCCCCAGACTTATCTCACACCGTCTCGGTGTAAAACAAATCCAAGGAAGGGGTAAGTAGCAAATAACAAAAAAATCAAGATGAAAACAAAAGGGAAAGAGCAAACTTACTTGTAGACGCGCGATATAGCTGAGTACTGGGACAAGGATCGATCGATCCTGGACAGGGATCGATCGATCCATTTCCTTCTGTTCAGGGACCTTTCTCCTGCAATATTACAGCTAAACACACAAAAAAACGTAAAAAGCACCAAAAACCAAAAGACAAAAATGAAAAACACTACAAAACTAGCTAAATTGAAAAAAAACTACCTAGTGGGTTGTCTCCCACTCAGCGCTTGTTTAAAGTCTCAACTTTAACTATGGTTACGGGTGTTAATCATAAGAATCAAAAGGTTGAGCCAATGCACCTTTAGTCCTTCTCCTATCAGTGAAAGAAACAACATGTGCAAGAAAATACATGGTTTTCCATGGCAAAGAGACAATCATCTCATCAAAGAAGATCAATACCAGCATAGTATATATCTTTAAATATTCCTTGATTACTAGATTCTCATGGCGATCAAATGCATCAAGTGGAAAGACAAAGTCAATTGCAGGTTCAAACGAATTTAAGACAAAATACTCAACTTCAGCTCCATCAATCATGTAAAGCACAATATTCTCATCTCTCGAGTCCATCTCAACCTCAGAATTTTCTATCTCATAAGATCTTATCTACATCAAGCACATCCTCAAGGTAAGATTTTTTAATAATAAATCTCGATATTTCAGGCATAGAAAAGTTAAACTCAGGATCATGATCATTCAAAGAA
>OVAN01017080.1:0-10218 GCA_900406275.1 Anastatica hierochuntica
AAGAGAAACGAATTTGGATTTTTTATGGGTCCTTCAATACCTTTAACATTATTCGGTCCGTTACAACTGGCCCATTAACTCAAAATTACCCAAAAACTCAAACAATTTCGTTTAGTTTTCATTTCCCGCCAAATATCAAAATTACCCAAATATTTCTTCTAATGGAAATTACCCGCCAAAAATTCCCACGAAATTACTCGCTTTCTAAAACATTTTCTTGAACCAAATTTACGAACTCGAGTAATACCAGATTAACGAGCACTAATGTTTATTAGGTGAATTAAAATTTATAAAATTTGGGTGGTCTAATTAAGAAATTTTATGGGTATTTTTGTTCATGATTATTTCGTCAATATGTTGGTACATATTCACTCATACACTCAAATAAAATTACCTATAAAACTTGTATTTTGTATATATAAAAAATAAAAGTGTATGTAATGTTTAATACCAACCATTAAACCTATAAATACAATGGAAATACATGACTTTTTGTCCATAAAAGTAGGGTAATATTCGATTTACCCACAAACTTGACAAGGGTATAATGGTCAAAAAAAAGTTTGGAGAGAGAAAAATTACCTACTTTTCTAATAAAAACTTGGACTTACCTATTTCTATTATAAAAACTTAAAAAGTACCTAGTTTCCTAAGACACCCATAATAAAATGGTTTAAATTATTTATGATAAAAGTGACTATAAATTTCAATTAAAAGGTTTAAATTATTTTGATTTGTATAAATTTGTTCATTCATATCTTTACACAATTTTTTGATTCACCTTCTTTACATATTAAATTTGTTCACTATGATTTTTTTTCATAGTTCATAGTGATAACCGAACTATGAACTATGAACTATGAAAATAATGGTATCGATCAATTTTTGTCGATGCATAAGGTTCTTGCAAATTGTTATTAATAGAGTACACGTACAATGTATATATATACAACGGTTAATTGTAACGGTTACAGTTACAATTAAAAAAATTTTTTTTTTAGATTTAACATTTAAATTTTAAAACATATTTTTAATGTAGTTATTGTTATTAAGTTAGCTAATTTTCTTTATCTTATCAAAATAATTTTTTTAAATATAATAATAATTAAAACTATTAACCATATCTTAATTATCTGATAATCGTAACCGTACCTAACCGTAACCGTTTAACCGTAACCGTACTTAACCGTAAACGTTTTAACCGTATATTAAATGGTTAAGGTTAAGGTTAAACATTTTTTCTAGCCGCAACCAGTGGTTAATCAACCTTAACCGTAGTAACCGTAACCGTGATCATATCTAATGATATATTCACAGAGGAAACACAAATATGGTATAAATAATCAATACTATAAAAGTAGAAGACGCCTCTCCAGCAAACGACACGTAAGCATTTTCATCGATTTTAGGGATGACATGTGTCATTTTTTTACTTGAATATTACATAATTAATAATAATACATCACGTTTATCTTGTAACTACATTTAATAACCCGAAAACCAAGACTATAGAAACTTGAACCTCAGTATGTTAATTGCTAATTAACGTAAATTGATAAAATTAAAGATTTTAAAGCGTCAATATTGAAAAAAAAATACAAATAATGTTTAAAATATTGATTTCTTTTTAGAATCGTGAGGATTGAAATAATCCACTGCTAAACTATTATTCTTCTCAACTTACGATTTGAGATGCATGTCAAACAATTAGTATTACAATCTCTCAATAAGATATTATATCATTGCTAAGAACTCTCCGTAATATTTTTTTAGTTTCTTAAAAGCGAAAAAGTTAGATTAACGTTATATATATACACTAAAATAAAATTAAAACTAAGGTTTAGTATTGTTTAATTTCGGATATAAAAATTAATTTAAAGTTATAATATATTTCTATTAATAATTTTATTTTGTAAAATCAAACGTACTTTATGGTTTGTACTAAGCTTAAAATATCTTGAATTCGAAACATTATCTAAAATAGTTAACTAGACAAAAGACATAGCAAAGAAAAATAATGAGGAGAAGAAGACTACAAAAAAGAAGAAAATCACAAAAAAAAACTTCAAAATACTAAATCGCGACACAAAAAATTTCACTACTAATACCAAGAAATTGATAAATAATTAAACTTCTAGAATAATTATAAAATAAATATTGGTAGCAAATCTTTTACAATTCTTACAAAACACTAATAGAACAATATTGACTTTACATAAGTAATCATTGTTAGTAAATGTAAATGTTTTCTATTTTTAACACTACAAAATGCATATAAATCTATAAAAAAAAAATCCCGCGGCATAGCGCGAATGTCTACCTAATTTTGTTAAAAATAACTCTGTATGATGTGATTTACAGATTTTGTGCATATCTAGGGCATGTGTGCGCTATGGTTTGATTATTATATGTGAAAACTAACCTATAAATTCATTTTATAATTTATGATTACTTTTTGATTTTCGATCTATTTTAAATAATTAATCAGTTTGTCATTGACTACTGTATAATTAATTGAACTAATTCATTAACAATAGTTTTGTTTTTAAACAAACTAACTTTTAATACCATTCTAAGTCATTTCATACTTTTTTTTAACAATCACACAATAACCAGAAAGCCACTCTATAACGGGTTATCCAGTTCATAAGAGAGAAATCTACAAAAATAAAATCATGAAAAATAATACGTGATTTTCGAGTCAGACAATTCGCTTTTGTATTCACCATGCACGGGATGGTGTGTAGAGAAAAATCTGGGGAAAAACCACGAAGCATATGAAAATCTTGTATGAGGGTATATAAATATGGCTTGTCTTTCGAACTCTGAAGAATATTGAGAACTTCAATACAATTTGTCTCAAACATCTGTCAATCTATATTTTTGAAATGAATTTATGTCATTGCTCACAATAGAGCTTCAATCTCTGAATGCAGAGGTGATAGGCTCCTTCGAAGACATTTTTCCCCAATTGATATAATTTTATTATCCTTATCTTGACAGATCCAACCAAGTCTAGACCTGGGATCAGACTGTTTCCAAGAACCATTCCCGACATAACAAGCCAGTTGATCGTGTACTTTCAGCAAAAGTCGGTTCACCGACTGTAACTTGTACACTCTGCGTTTTTTTCCAGGCTACAGAGTATGTCTTTGCATCCTTTCGGATATCATTGACTTCTAACTGTACAGCTTGGAATACCTTCCAATTTCGTGCTTTCCAAATTAACCATTATACCCATGGATAGAGTTCACATCCTCTACCTTGGTCCCTCATAGGTTTTTGGCCAAATGAGATAATCCAAATTCGTAAATAGTGTTTTTGTTGGGAAATCCTCCAGCCTTTTCGGATTTCTGCAGAAATCTCAGATCTGAATAATCGACTCGCATTCAAAAAAACATGATTAATTATCTTTTCAGCGGTACCATTATATCACTTTGTACTTCCTGCTTGTAAGTGACGTTGTCACCGCCAAGCTCCCTATAATGATTCGTCAGAGAAAATGTTGTATTTTCGTAGGGCAATTTATTTTCCATGTAAAAGCATTCAAAGCTTGTAAATCTGGCCCCTATCCACTGTTGTTGATCCAACCTTTTTTTTTTCGCCGCTGTTGATCCAACCTATCTTCGCTGAGTTAAGGATTCTATATCCTGATTTAACCGTATATTGACCGGATTTTGTATAGTACCAAACCAAACCAAACCATCATTAGTAGTAGCTCGACTTGGGTGGATACCCCGAATAAGTTCTACATCATCTGGATCCATAAATTCCTGCAAGAATGGCAAATGCCACTCTCGTGTCGAAGGGTTTATCAAGTGTTGAACTTGTAATCTAAGGTGCCAAACACTTCCTCGACCTCTCACTGGTCTTGGATTTACATCCGGGATCCACGGATCATGTCATACTGATGTATTTATTTCGGACCCCATCCTTATCCAAATTCCAAAGCTTGAGTTGAAAAAATACCTTTCCATCCAAACGAAGGGGAATGTGGTTTTTTGCGTTTAAAGGATGGACATTCTTGAAATACTTGTCTTGTAGTACCCGAGCTACCAACGATCCCGAAAACTGTATTAGTCTCCATAATTGTTTGCCAATAAAGTCGTATTAAATCTTCCAAAGATTTAAAAACCTAAAATTTCGTCCTCTTTTGGAATACATAATTTGTCTCATGCAACACAATGAAGACCGCGGTTACATTCATTGGAGCTCCACCAGAACTTTGATATCACACTAGTTAACTTCGAGGTTAACCCTTGGAGAAGCTTAAAACATGAGATGACATACTTGGGTAACGCAAGAGCAACTCATTTTATCAGGATTTTGTTGCCACCTTTTAAAAGGAATTTGGATGACCATCCATTTATACGGTCCCCTAACCGTTTTTTAGCATAATTAAAGATCTGACTTTTGGGACCACCCAAACTTTCAAGGATTCCTAGGCAATTCTCCATTTTTTCCAAACATAACTAACGACTTATCAAAATTTATAACTTGTCTCGAGGCAGCCTCATAATCTTGTAGAATATCCAATATGGCTTGACATTGCGGTGCATCTGCCTTGGAGAAGAAGAGGCTATCATCAGTGAAAAACAAATGAGAAATCGTCGGACTTTATTGTGCAATCTTGATCCCTGTTAAAAAACTATCTTTGAACTAAGAAAATATTATAATTATGTATTTTTCATTGTTCTAATTTTTGGACTTGCTTGTTTAAATTTTAATTATTATTATTTAGTGAACAAATTCCAAAGTTATGAAAAGCTTTAATATTTTCAAGTAAACTCACAACTAACCATGTTGTTATAATCTATTTGATCGATTAATTCATGTCCATAACAAAACATTAACTTATTCAAGTTAATTCTTTTTTAGTGATCAAATTGGGATCTCTATTGTGTTAAAACTATTATTCAACTAAAAAAAATTATCAACTAAAATTCAAATGAAAATAATATCATAAATTTTTTTTTATAAAGAATCCATAAGGCACAAAATTTTCAAGTTATTCACCATGTTTATATGTTTATCAATATACTTTCAAAATCTTCACATAAGGCAAAAAAATCATTCTGGGAAGGATGACATAGGCTACATTATTAACCATTGCCATGACATATGCAATATTTGATTTTGTTGAAAGTGTGGTAGTTTATTTATGGTCTAAAGAGTATATGAACGTATTGGTGAGTTTCTTGCCTATTTGATTTATTATATTCGTAGAATTAAAAATTTAAGAAAATTTTTTAACTATGGTTAAAAATTTTAACGAAAATCTTAACTTACACTAACCTTAAAACCTATAATTTAAGATAAAGTTAACGAATATTTATCCATTAACGCAAATTTGTACATAAAATTTAACAAAATTTCATCATTTATTTTTTATATTAAATATTCAACTTCCGTTAAATATATAAAGTAAGTCTTTTTCTCATTCAAAATATTGATTTTAATGGAATGCATTAAAAATTGGACATTTGATGTTTCCCACCATAAAATCGGACATTTAATTTTTCTTATTCTAATTTTGACTTTTAAATTAACGTAAATGTTATTGCGAAATCCTCAATCACCTTCGCATCAAAAACTCCGCAGGCCCGTCGGGAATTGGTGAAAGCTCGGCTCCGTATTCTCAAGGAAGGAGGCACTGGCAAATATCTGGGTTTACCAGAACACTTTGGCCAAAGGAAACGGGACATTTTTGCATCTATAGTGGATCGGATAACGCAAAAGGCTCATAGTTGGTCGTCCCGCTTTCTCTCTGCAGCAGGCAAGCAGGTTATGCTCAAGTCTGTGTTATCAGCGGTCCCAACTTACGCTATGTCTTGCTTCAAGCTGCCGCTGTCGCTATGTAAACGCATTCAATCTGCGCTCACTCGTTTTTGGTGGGATGATAAACGGGATGTCCGTAAAATGGCATGGATCTCCTGGGAGAGGATGACACTCCCGAAAGTTGCTGACGGGTTGGGTTTTAAAGATGTGGTGGCTTATAACGATGCCTTGCTAGGGAAGCTCGCTTGGCGTATTCTGAAGAATCCCAGTTCGTTGGTTTCTCGCATTTTATTGGGCAAGTATTGTCATTCTTCCTCCTTTATGGAGTGCTTACCCCCTTCTACTATGTCCCATGGTTGGCGAGGGATCATGGTTGGCCTTGACGTCATACGACATGGTCTTGAGTGGCTTATAGGTGATGGGGCTGATGTTAGGGTCTGGGGCGATTGTTGGCTATCTACTTCGGCCCCTATCGCTGTGATTGGCCCGCCGCCCTAGGGACAAATCGATTTGCGGGTATCTGATCTGCTGGATGGTCAACCCGGTGCTTGGAACTGGAGTGTTATCAATGAGTTGTTGCCTCAATATTCTCATATGATTTCGAATTTGGTGCTTGGATCTACGACGCGGAGAGATTCTCTTGTTTGGCTGTTTAACAAGAATGGTCAGTATTCGTGTAAGAGTGGTTATACCATTCTTACTAGTCCAGGAATCTTACAGCCAAGTGAGGAGTTTAACTGGCTGAAGCTTATCTGGAAGCTTAAAACTCTCCCCAAGATTCAAACGTTTCTGTGGAAAGCTATGTGGGGTGCTTTACCAGTTCGCTCAGCATTATGCTCCCGAGGGGTTCTAGAGGACGCTTCCTGTCCTAGGTGTGGCGTTCCGGAGACAATTGATCATGCCCTCTTCCAATGTGCTTTTGCCCAACAAGTGTGGGCGTTGGCTCCGCTCTCTATGCCTTCCTTTCCACGGTCCCCTACTCTAGATCTGTTCTTGTCTTCTATGCGTACTTCTAAGGTGTTGCCTCCTACTGGTTTGGCTCTGGTGGACGTATACCCTTGGATATGCTGGCAAATTTGGAAAGCTAGGAATCAGTTAATATTTAAGGCAGAATTTTGTTATGTGGAAGAGCTTATCCACCGTCCCATTTTTGGTGCTCGGGAGTGGCAATCTGCTGCTGCTCTCAGTCTGAAGGTCTCCAGTCATAGTTCCAATCCATCCCCGGAGGGTGCGGCTACTTCTTCCTTTGCATTAGCCTCCTCGTATGGGTGTTGGGTGGATGTTTCCTGGGATCCTTCTACTCGACAATGTGGTATGGGGTGGCTATTTTGGGCTCCGAATGATACCATCTTAGCGAAGTACACATCCTACAAGGAGGCGGTTCCCTCAAGTCTTGCAGCTGAAGCATGGGCTCTTTGGATGGCACTAAGCCAGGCTGTTGTGTTAGGGATTAACGACGTGTTTTTGCACTCTGATTCCCAGACGTTGGTCAATCTGATCAACAAGCAGGAAGATCATATTGAGATTTTTGGTCTTCTCTCCGATTTTCGGAGTCTTATTCCTTCTTTTTCCGCTTTTTGTGTCACTTATGTTCCAAGAACTGCGAATACTTTAGCAGACTCTTTAGCGCATCGAGCTCTTTGTGCTCAAGATGCTTCAATTCGTGAAGTGTAATAAAACTTATCTTGTGACAAAAAAAAAATTAACGTAAATGTTATAAGATGATATTTTATCAGATCTTCAAATACATAAAAAACTTAATGTAATTGTTTTTATACTGTTTTTATCTAAAATTGTGTAAAATGATCATAAAATTTAAATGGTCACTCTTTAATGATATAAATTTAATGTATTCAATTTCATTAAAACTTCAGAAGATGATTGTGAATCTGTAAACCTGAAAATCTGTAAAATTTCCGAAGAACTACATTGAATACTTGAATTAAAGTTTTAATAGGTTATACGAGAATCAAAAAATATTAGTAATTAATGATAATTATTATGAAAAATTATCTTGCTCATTTTTATCTTTTTGCTAGTTCTAGTACAACTATATTTAAGTAGTGTTTTGTTTCCACAAATGCATCGAATTTTTTTTGCTTGATGACAACACAAGATACAATCCAAATATATATATATATTACTACAAATATTTTAAAAAGAATAATTAGATAAATTGCATAATATATAGACTCAAACATTCATTGACATGTACACGAGATGAAATAACCCATAGGAGACCAAAAATAACATAAGTAACGTACTTTGTGTCACGTATTTGGAAAGTTAGTTTCTTCATAAATACTCCAGGGCTTAATAAACTTCTGGGTTGAATCCAACCAACATTAGCCACTTGCCCAATTACATCTACAATAATGAAACGATCATTACGACAACATTAGTCAACCAACCTTAATATTTCATTTAAATTCCTTAATGATATAAAGTTAAATGTAATATATATATATAATTGAATAACACTTACCAACCAAATAACATGTGTATCGTACGCAACATTTAGTATATCATTAAACTCACAAAATTGAAGTAAAGACTATTCAATATGATAGAGTGAAGGAAGTGTCCTTCTATTCTCTTAAGTGTATGAAAGTATCTAGGTGAGTAAGAGGGTTTCTCTTTATTGTGTCTCACGTGTGTAGTCACACGTGTAGATAAGGCTATTGTATAAATCCATTTTTAATACTCTCTCTCTAATAAGGTTGTTGTAAGCTGCTCAAGAGATAAGATCAATATCTGGAGCTAGCAGAAAGAGAGAGAAATCCAGATACGAAAAGCTTGTACACGGCAGAGAGCTCAAGTTTCTGAGCAACTCTAGTGGATTCCGGATAATCTCCGGCGAGACGTAGGGGATTCTTTGCCCCAAACTCGTTAAATCTCTTGCGTCATTAGATCTTAGGATTGAGGAATATCTGCTTCTAATTTCTGAATTCAACTAGAAGAAACCAAGAATAATCATCTAGGTTTCACAAATTGGTATCGGAGCCGTCGCGATGGTAAAATGGAGAGTTGAAGAAGTAAAAGAAGAGGAATCGAGAATCGAAGATGTCTGGATCTCGGCTTGAGGTTGAAAGATTCGATGGTTTCGGCGATTTCGCGATATGGAAGCGGAGGATGTTTGCTCATCTGACCACAATGGGGCTAAAGGATGTATTGGCTCCGGCGATTCAAGATCAGCGAAAGAAGGTGAAGATAAGGATCCATATCTCAAGAAACAGAGACTAGTCGAAGAAGAAGCCAGAGTTGAAAGATGCGAGAGGGCTTTGGATGTGATCTTGATTAACGTAGGAGATCGGGTTCTTCACAAGATCGAGAAATGCACAACGGCAGATGAAGCGTGGGCATTGCTTGAGAGCTTGTACGTTTCTAAGTCTCTGTCGAATCGTGTGCACTCTCAGCTGAAGCTTTACTCATTCAAGATGCAAGAATCACACACTCTTGATGAAAATATTGACGACTTCTTGAAGCTTATAGGAGATCTCAACAATCTCAACATAAAGATAGCAGATGAGGTACAAGCAATCCTTCTGTTAAACTCTTTGCCACAGAAATTTGGTGGACTTAAGGAGACATTGAAATATAGTAGAGATGGGATATGACTAGAAGATGTAGCAGAAGCTGCAAGGTCAAAGATCTAAAAGACAATGTGACTTCAAGAAATTTATCTGAAGCATACTTTGCAAGAGGCAAACCAGAAACAAGAACTAATTAAGGCAAAAACAAAGGCAGGTAAAAATCCAGAGATGCTGGGGGCAAAAAGGTTTGCTGGATTTGTGGTAAAGAGGGCTATTACGAAAAGCAATGTTATAAATGGATAGAAAGGAACAAGCAGAGGCTACAGTTAACAGAGAGAGGTGAATCATCTCATGCTAAGGATGATTCAAATGACCTAGTGTGTCTAATAGCTGCAGAAGTGAATCTGTCTCAGGTCAATGTAGACAGAGATGTATGGATACTAGACACTGGCTGTTCATTCCACATGACACCAAAAATAGAGTTATTTCTGGACCTTCAGAAAGTATATACACGGAAGGTGCGTATGGCAAATGATTCACATTCTAGCATAAGGGGAATAGGCAGTATATGATTTGAGAATAGCGATGGTACCACCTTTGTGCTAAGTGAAGTGAGATATATGCCAGATATGTCTAGGAATCTGATCTTATTAGGGACTCTAGAGAGAAAAGGGTGTGAGTTTAAAGGAGGAAATGGTGTCTTGAAAGTAGTTAAGGGGTGTACTGTAGTTATGAAAGGGTCAAGGAAAGGAACAGATTCCTTGTACGTGTTTTGATGTATTCACATTTTATCGATTTTCACTACGGTTTTGTACGAGAATTACGGTTTTTAGTATGTATTCGGATCGTTTTTGCACGATTTGTTGTTCTTTGATGTTTTTACAGGAACGAAGCTTGAATGGACTAA
>OVAN01017081.1:0-10216 GCA_900406275.1 Anastatica hierochuntica
ATAGATTTAGGATTGAAATATAGATTTAGGAAATATAGATTTAGGATTGAAGTATAGCCTTAGAATTTGAATTTACAACTTAGGGCTTTATTAATTATCACTGTAATTAATTACTCTCAAACTTTTAAAAATGTGTGGAAAATTTTAGGACTTTTAAAATTTTAAAATGTTAACAGTTTGACTGAAAAAATACAAACTTTTAAAATTAAAGTTTTAAACTTTTAAAAATTATAAATTTTTAAACTTTTAAATTTTTTTTAACTATACAAGCTCTCAAAAAATTACAAATCATTACAACATCAATTTTAATAGGAAAATTTAGAATTTTAAATTTAATGAGGATTTTTTTAGTTAGTATGGCTCCTCCACTTGCTCGGCCGCATTACCTACAGTTCACCGCGGAGCAAGAGGTAGAGGCTCGACGGACGGGAGCCTCGACCTCCTCTTCGTCTCCGTTTGGCACCGGTTCTCGGACGACCCCGAGATCGAGATCGTCGGTCACACCGATGCATCCGCCACCGCCTCCACCGCCTCCACCGCCGCCACCAGCAACCCCAACAGCAGCGCCAACGGCAGTAGAGGATCCTCCTCCTGCATCAGCAGCCCCGGAGGAGGCAGTCGGGGCCGGTGGGGCCATACATCCTGACTTGGATGTTCAGGCCCATGCCCCTTACGCTTATTTTCGGGTTGAGGACATCATCCTTCAGTCTGGTCACGATCATCTACCCCGTCTCGATCCCGACAGAGATGGCATTAAGATTTTCTGGTACGTTTTAATGCCTATTGAATATTATTATTAATATCTAATTAATTACTTAATTTTTTTCCTCTAAAATAATTTGTTTTTTTCGCAGGTTCGGGATCGACAACAAGGTCGCCCGCTTCGTCGTCGACACGATCAAGGGCTACTTTACGGAGCCCCACGTCAACTGGTCGACCACGCCGGAGCAAATCAAGAAGACTTGGTTCAAGTGTTTCGCGGTAATTTTTATATTTGTTTTTATTATTTTTAATTTTATGGTAGTTATATATATATATATAGTTATATATATAGTTATATATATAGTTATATATATAGTTATATATATATATAACTATGTATATATTTATTGCATGTTTAATCCAATTTTTTTTGTTTTTTCAGCAAAAGTGGCATTGAGACATCTCTGTCAACGAGAGGGTAAAGACCAAATTTTACGCGCGAGCGAAGTTGAGGCTCTGCAACACCGTCTTCGACTGGAAGGAGAAGTTTGAGGTCAAGGGAGACGAAGCAAAGCCCACTTTCATGTCCGGTGCGGTCTGGAATGACCTCAAGGCCTACTGGAGCGACAGTCATGCCGCTTCGATTGCGGCCAAGTGTTCCATCGCACGAAACACCACCGCTCCTGATGGCACCAAGAAGCAGATGCCACACACTTCTGGTCAGATCTCTTTCGCTGGTCAGCGTCTTATCACGGTTAGTAATATTTGAATTAAATAATTTTTTTAATTTTTCTAATTAATATATTTATTATTTATTGACCACTAATTTTATTTATTATAGGCCAACGATTTAGGCTATCTTCCGTCTGTCAGAGATGTTTTCGAGAAGACACATACGAGGAAGAATGGCCAGTTCGTTGATGCACAGTCGGAGAGGATCTTCAACGACGTGGAGGCGAGGCGGATGGAGATCGAGACACAGAGATCTCAGAGATCGCCCGGAGGCACTGTTCAGCCAACCGGGCCTCTATCGACTCAGGAGCTCGACCGTATTTTCGAGCTGGTAATTCGTTGTTTTTTTTTGTAGTATTTTTCAATTTATTTTTATTTCAATTTTTTCAGTAATAAATTCTTTTTTTGCAGGTTGCTCCCAAGAAGAAGGGCAGAGTTTTGGGGATGGACTTCATTTAGGATGTCCCAGCGGCATCGTCCTCGTACACCTCTCCGTCTGCCCAGCAGGCGGCTATGCAGACCGAGCTTAGGACCGCGCACACTGAGATCGCGGAGCTACGGAGCAAGCATGCTTTCTACGACAAGATCATCGGGATCCTTTCGGTGACCAACCCGGAGATTGCTCGGATGATGAGAGAGACTGAGTCCCAACCTCCACCCACGACAGCGACGCAGGAGCTGCCCATCGATCCGGAGCATGCGACGGAGACATATTTCGATGGCGTCGACATAGATTTAGGATATGGTCTATGTAGTTTTATTTGTCATATTTTCTATTATATATATTTTAAAACTAATATATTTATTTTATTTTATTTTATTTATTTTATAATTTTAAATATAATTTTTATTTTAAATTTAATTCTTCAAAGCTACAGACACGTTGTGAAATCGTTGTTAATTGTTTGTTAAATGACGACGAATTAACAACGAAGCTTTTACAGCTATCGTCGTTAAATCGTCGTAACTTAACGACGATACCTGTTTCAAGTATGTGGTTTAGTTCTCGTTAATTTACCATTATGTTACTACAAGTTAGAGACGAAATATATTTTCCTCGTCTAATTGTCGTTAATTTACGAGAACTTTGCTACGATAGGTTAACAAGTATTTTAAGACGAAATTCTGTCGTCGTAAAATTAACAACGAGTTTACGACGATTTGTTCATCGTGACGAACAATTAACAACGAATAGCGTTTCGTCATTACTTCGTCGTTATACCTGAATAACGATGAATTGACGACGATTATCATCGTTCTTATGAGTCTGGTTTCTTGTAGTGAAATATGTTCAATACCATGTTTCTTACAAAAAGAAGAAACTTTAATAATGAGAAAATTCCATCCATCATCTCTAAACTTCTGCAGTTGTCTCTTAGTTGAGTGCACTAGTGACATAGCATTTGAAATATCTTGATCTTTTCTTTGCAAAGCCATGGACAAGCTATCTGTCAGTCCTAAGAGATGCACCATCATTTGCAAGTAGAACACGAAATCAAAGTCTTGGAAGTATATGAGAATACCATGTCCTTGACGTCTTTTCAAGTCTTCAACACCGTCACTCTGAACATACTCAAGCACCTTGACAACATATGAATATAACTCAATCAAACGCAGTAGAGTTTTATAGTGAGAACACCAAAGAGTATTTTCTAGTCTTTGAAGAGAAATTTCTTGATTTAGCCCTTTTCTTGTACTGAGTTCGCCACCTTTCTTTCTCAATCGTTTCTCTGTAACTATCTCGGAGCATATCTTTCATTTTGCATGAAGCTCCCACCACATTCAGCAACAAAGTAATCTTATCAAAAAAATCTCCAACATCAAAATATTTTTAGGCAACTTCCACCAAAACCAATTGAAGTTAATTAGCAAAATAATGAACATAATAAGCTGATGAATTTTCCTTTGAGATCATTGACCTTAGCTCGTTAAATTCACCTTTCATGTTACTTGAACCATCATAGCCTTGTCCTCTCACTTTTTTAGTACTTAATCCTTGTTTAGCAAACAAAGAATCGATAGCAAATTTCTGGCATGTTGAAGATGTCTCGCTCACATGAATAATGCTGATGAATCTCTCTTTGACATATGCCACTTTTATCAACAAAACGAAACAGTAATGCCATTTGTTCTTTAATTATCAGAACATTTCTGCAAACTCATCCACCAACAAACCAAAAACATCATGATCAATTTCTTCCATAACAGATTTGACTACTTCTTCAGCAAAACAATGCACAATGTCTCTTTTAATCTTTGGAGACGTCATCTGATTATTTCGAGGAGCATTTTCTAAAACAACCTTGTTCACAAGTTCGTTTTGTTGAGCAGTTTATTTTAAGAGCTCCAAAAAGTTTTCTTGGTTGGTAGATTCCTCTTTCTCATTATGACCACGAAAAGGTAATCCTTGTTGCAACAAGAATCTTGAAGTATCAATTGAAGCATTCAGCCGAACTCGATACTTATTCTTTGTAATATCATCTTGCCTATGCAAAGCATACTTGATTGACTGGCCTTGTTTCATCAAATTTTCACACTTCATGACCGCATTGTTATGAAATTTATTAACACCTCCCACATGTTCTGAGATTTATTAAACTTGTTCCAACTAGAAAAACCTTCACTAGTTTATGCTTCATTTGTTCTACCATTACCAACATTGTCTCTCAATAAGTAACAACATAGACAAAAAGCTGCATCTTTCTTTATGCTATATTTTAACCATGTAGGATATAGATCAAACCAAGCAGGATTAAACCGCTTTAATACACCTCCTTTAAGTGTTTGTTTAAAAGTATGACCACGAGGTTGACAAGGACCTCTCATCAGATATATGTGGATTACCTCATTTCTTTGAGCAAAATCGTTTGGGGTGGAACAATTTTTCAAGAATTTCCATTTACATATATTTCACTTGATGAAAACAACAAGAATATATCCAGTGAAAGGTTATGATTCAAGCTGCAACTCTTCTTTCTCTTTTTTTATTCACCATGTTGCAACTCTTCTTCTGTCTCAACCTTTTTTTGAGAAATTAAGACTTGTCTATATAATTTTTTAGTTCACGGAAAGATCAAAAAATTCGGAAACATCGTGAACAAAAAAAACATAGACACAATGATATCCATTGTTCCCTAGTTTCTTCTTTTCAGAAACAAAAAAGAGATCATAGAATTATATGTAAAAGAGAGGATCACCAAAACCAAAAAAGAGCGCATAGAATTTTGTCTTTGGATTTTGTGAAGTGAGTAATTAAGCAAAACTGTCAAACTCACCATTCTCTAATTATTAAGAAAAAATAATTTTTGAATATCTTTAATGAACAAAAAAATGAATTTTGAAAAATCAAAAACTAAATACATCTTTTTCAATTGTCTCAATTTTTTTTGTACGTTCGTGTTATTTCTTGTAAGTTTATAGACTTTGGTTTCGATTACTAGGCCAACAAGAGAGGTCGATGAAGAGACCCGATGGGAGTTTCCAGCACCGTTCAATAGCTGAAGTAGAAACTAGAAAACTTTAGTTTCTTCCATCATTAATTGGGCCAATAAGAGTGGTCGATGAAGAGAGTTTCTAGCATCGTTTAATAGTTGAGGTAGAAAGCTTATCTTTCATCAGTCACGAGGCCCACAAGAGTTTTCGATGAAGAGACCCGATAAAAGTGTCCAGCATTGTTCAATAGCTGAAGTATAAACTAAAAAGTTTTATGCACTCTGGGTTTTTTCATCGGTTACTGGGCCGACAAGAGTGGTCGATGAAGAGGCATGATGGGATTTTCCAACATCGTTCAATAGTTGAAGTAGAAAGCTTTGTGGACTTTGGTTTCTTCCATCAATCACTTGACCAACATAAGTGATCGATGAAGGGACCCGATGGAGTTTCCATCATCGTTCAATAGTTGAGGTAGAAAGCTTTATGGACTCTGGTTTCTTCCATTGGTTAATGGGCCAAAAAGAGTGGTCGATGGCACATCCTGATCTATGTTAGCGAAAATCTTAGTTAAGCAGCCTAATTTAACTAATTGCCACCATAAGGAGAGTATGGAAGGGGTTTCAAGATTTCTTAAGGCAATAGATGAATCATTCTCTTCTCCCAATCTCGGGGCAGTTCTTGCTAAGGAATTAGTTGCGTATAAAAAATAGGCGTTTGAGTATTGTACGTCCAGAAAGAAAAATAAACCACTCATTCGCATTGGTGGAATCAGCACTTCTATTGTAGTACTGCAAGGTTAATCTCAATGAATACTCAAGAAATCTCACATATAGAGTAATATTACTAAAGAACAATATAATGGTATTGTTATGGTATGAGCTCTGAAAGTCTTAGATCTCTATGTATAATCTCTTAAATATATGTAAAACCCAAGAACAGAAAGTAAATGATGGATCTTATTGATAGTTGTAATCGAATAACAAAGAAAAATCCGAATACAAACTGAGTTACTAGAATCAAAAAGCTTCTCACTCTATGATCGACATCACTCTCTTCCTCCTCAACGAGTGAGAAAGCCCCTAAACCTCAATCTAAAAAAAACTACATGGAAGACAATGAACAACAAATTTTTCTTATATATATAGTTATCATATCCTTCTATAGACTCAACAGAAAAAGGACCCCAAGTATCCAAATATACTAAATCAAAAGTTTTTGATGAAAATTATTGTAAGAAACAAAGGGAAGACGTTTTTGTTTAGAAAGTGGACAAACCTGACAATGATCAGACTGAGACAAACTAGACTTTGAAATTGATAAAATAGAAGATAACTCTTGCATTTTGACACTTGAAGGATGCCGTAAACGGTGATGACATAAATCTCCATTTACATGTAAAGAAGCACAAGGATTGACAGAGATAGTGATAACATCGGTCTCTAATATGTAGAGATTGTGTATCAAAATTCCTATACCAATCATTAAGCTCTAAATATGTTCCTGGATCAAGCAATAATCAGAGTAAAAATGTGCAGATTGTTAATTTAGCCTAAGTAAGCTACTCAAGCTAATCAAATTGAAATGAAAAGATGGGACATGCAAAACATTATGCAATGTGAGTGATGAAGATATATGAATTGTTCCTGTATGATTTATAGGTTTTCTGGTGCCATCAGATAAAGAGATTGTGACACCAAACACAAGAAAATTTTGATAAAACAATGCTAAATCTAAACACACGTGCGTAGTAGCTTCACAATCTATGATCCAAGAACCATTGGGAAGATTGTTGAAGAGGGATGAAAAGGTTTGATTTTCAAAAGTGAGAATATTATTTTCAAAATGAACACTGGTTGAAATATTTGAGAGAGTTGAGACATTACCATAAGTAGATTGAGGAGCCATAAAGTCATGACCAATAATAGAAGCAGGTGTTGAATGAGTAGTAGAAGTATCTGGTATTTTGATTTGAGATTGTAGTTGGTGGACCAAAGTTTGAACTTGTTCTGGATTGAGTTGACTCAGATCAAGACTCATTACATTAGATGATGATGGAGTTATCTAGAGGTTAATATTAGCCATGACATTAGCCACTACATTAGTCTTTGTTGGTTAGAGAGCAGGTATTGGACTATTGCCAAATTTTCCTCTTGGATTAAAAACTGTAGAACCTCCTTTATTCTGAATCTCTTTAGAACTTTTGTGAAACTTGTGTCCAGGAAGGTAACCATGGAGTTTTTAACATTTCTGAGTAGTGTGTCCTGCCATACCACAATATGTACATACTGGCTTTGGCTTTGAGCGATAATTGTCGTTGTAGGATGTAACAAAAGCAACATTATTGTATGATGAAGGAGACAATTTAGATGTTTGAAAGATCCCACTATGAGGTTTGGAAGCTGCTTTAATGGACTTTGCCCCTCATCCTGTGTGATTATATTGAAGATCTTCTATAGAAGGTATTGTTGTCTAAGTTTACATCAAAGTCCGAGAGGTTCAAGACATCATGTTCATCTCTTGGTCGAGTAAATTCGATAGTTATTAACAAGGAGTGGTTCAAAGCTGAAAATGCTACCAACTCATATGTAATGGATTTTTTGTTTGTACTCTCAAAATTCTTTCTATCGAGTCTTCATTTGTTTAAAATCATTTCTATTCATGTGGGGGATTGTTGGAACTTAATTATGACAATGTAGCCACTATGACATAGTGCACTTACATGTCAAAATTAGACTTTGTTTCAATGAGAAATGGAGATATAAAATACCTTATATACACTATGGTGTATAAAAGAGAAGAGTAAATTCATGTTAAACCATACGCGCGCACCGGTTCAAGTCGAGTTTATTCGAGACCGGTTTGGTTTTGGTGTGATTCGGGTAAATGGAATTTTGGTCCAAGAACCAATATTCACATTAGAACATCTCTTTCCACATTTTAAGGTTCATCTTTAGTGGTGAGAGTGGACATGATCTCCACTAATGTCTTAATTGATGGCACTACTCCACTAACAAAAATGAACTTGAAAGAGAGTTTGTTGTTAGTTTCTCTCATTCTATTTATATTCAATCTCTCATCTTCTTTAGACAATGAATTCTAGTGATTAGGATCATTTACTTCCTTCTTTCTCATTTAGTTTTTCTCTACGAGAGCATAACACAAATAATGGTTCGAGAGCTTATGATTTTAGGTGATGCAAATCAAAAGAATTATGCAGTTTTATTATGGGAGTCGGAACGTCATGCAACCGTCACACTACGGGGTGTTTTCAGAATTAAAGAAAGAGATTCGTCTCGACTCTGTAAATCGTCTTTCCTAATTCCTGTTTCGATATTTTTCATGTTATATACTTTATAATGATCAGTATGCCCATATCGTAGAAATCGTGTTCTTACAATAACTTCAAAGGATTTCTTCATCTGCAAGTAATATGAAAGTGCTAGAGCTAGCTAAGACAATTTTGAAAGAGCGAGAGACTGGATTCACAATATTAGAGCAACAATTACAAAGCATGCTTAGCTACGACGAACCATGTGTAGTATCCTATCCTGTACGGATGAAACGGCGAGAAGACAGAGCATAATAGTCGTTTTCATCAATGGAACCGAAACAAAGAGCAGTGCCCCTGAATCGTCTCTTATCTGAGCCACATAAGTCAAGCGATCCCTAATATGTCAATCTTCTTTCTTGTTTTCCAAGTAACACTTAAAACATGTTGTGTTGAGAAGCATTGAACTGACTTTTTTATTTTGAAATTTTACGTTTTAGTATTTGAAGATTAAGGTTTAGTTTTTGAAGTTGAAAGTATATTCAATTATTTATTTTGTTATCTTGGAGCATGATGAAAAGTTTGGCTTACGTTACCACTTTCAAAAAGCATCAAAGCTGGAAATAAAAAGCTTGCACGTAATACTAACCTAATCTAATTAAGCATTCACATATACAAAATTACACGACACTTTACATTTCATATAAAACCAAACGTAACTTATTCTTTTCTCATCCATTCTTCATTTTGTTCTCCAACTAACTTTATACCAACAAACTAATTAATTTTGTTGCACATTAACTTTCTTGATAAAATGAAATTCTTCATTTGTATTCTTGCATTACAACAATTGTACATGCAATGTGTCGCCCAAGATTTTGATTTCTTTTACTTCGTTCTACAGGCAAGCTGATCTAGTAACATATATGTCTCTAACAAAGCCACCATGTTGTAAATGTATGCTTATGTAAATATGTGTATTGTAATGCAGTGGCCTGGAGCGTATTGCGATTCAAGACATAGTTGTTGTTATCCAAAAACCGGGAAACCGGCTGCAGATTTTGGTATCCACGGTCTTTGGCCTAACTACAAAACTGGCGGATGGCCGCAAAACTGTAATCCTGACAGCCAATTTGACGATTTACGGGTTTGTCTTTAACTTTTACACACATTAGTCAAGAAAAGGGTTTTAATTCATACAAAGTAAATTAAATACCCGACAGAACTAGGAAACTTTTGTCTAATTTGGAACTATTCTAAGGCTCATCAATATTGAACAATCAATTGATTAATTACAAAAGTGTTGTTACATAATGTCATGGAAATTGAAATGAAATGAAGGTATCTGATCTGATGAGCAATTTACAAAAAGAATGGCCAACGTTGTCGTGTCCGAGCAACGACGGTGTGAAGTTCTGGAGTCACGAGTGGGAGAAACATGGGACATGCGCGGAGTCGGAGCTAGACCAACATGATTACTTCGAAGCTGGTCTCAAACTCAAACAAAAAGCTAATCTCCTTCATGCCCTTACCAATGCTGGTACGTAACATATATATATGTGTGTGTGTGTGTGTGTATTTAGATGTTCATATTATTTTTAACGATGTAGGGATCAAGCCGGATGATAAATTTTACGAAATAAAAGATATTGAGAAAACGATCAAAGAAGCAATCGGATTCGCTCCTGGCTTAGAATGTAACAAGGATTCGTCACATAATAGCCAACTCTATCAGATTTATCTATGCGTTGATACTTCGGCCTCCAAATTCATCAACTGTCCTGTTATGCCACATAGTCGATGCGACTCTCGAGTTCAATTTCCCAAGTTCTAGATTTTAGAGCTGAATTTCTTC
Organism: Anastatica hierochuntica; assembly: GCA_900406275.1. NCBI lineage: Eukaryota > Viridiplantae > Streptophyta > Magnoliopsida > Brassicales > Brassicaceae > Anastatica > Anastatica hierochuntica. The sequence goes on from OVAN01017081.1 coordinate 9,990, forward strand.
TTTTAATATGTATATTTATAAGTATTGGTTTTTCTTTGTGTTTCTTGCAAATTTTAATTGTTACTAATTAAATATGTAATCGGATAATAACTTGATGTGCTTAATTAGTATAACTAGAAAGTGGTTGGCGCGTTGCGCGAAGAAAATTATATAGCTTTCTAAGTATTTTCTTAAAATTTTATTTACAACTATTATTTATGTTTATTTTCTCTAATTTAATGTTTTAC
>OVAN01017082.1:0-10215 GCA_900406275.1 Anastatica hierochuntica
GAATAGTTGTCTAAGTTGTTTAGTGGATGTTTAGGCTTGTGTTTAATGACTGATGAGTTTTAAATTGCCATCGGAAGATTGGTTCAATTCTAGATCATTAGATGGATTAATTCCATGGGAATGGATTGATTTAATTATTGCCTTTTCCTTGAATGGTTTGTTTATTGCTTAACCCTTGCCTCTTGATTGCATCTAGACTATCTAACCATATTGCTTAACCCATGAATCGCATTTCTCATTTTTGAAATTTATCTTGCTTCATCTCTTATCCCTCATTTCTCTTAAACCACTTTGTTTGTGTTTTGTTTAGCATTTGAATTCTAAAACTAATCATTTTATCGATTTAGCTTAATCATAGCTTTCATTAGATTAAATGTGTAGTTAAGTAGCCCCTCGTGGATCAATACCTTAAATACTACAATAGCATTGCCATATGGCTAGTGAAATTGTTAGTGTTCAAGGACAAATTTAAAGCTTGCTAAGAATTTCTCTATCAACCAACTATCTATTCTATTTTGGATTCTTTCTTTTATAAATGCAAAGGGGCGTGAAGTATTAACACCAATCATCTCTGGTAGGCCCAGATACTTTCCCATTCCACCAGACTTTTCAAAAGTTGTAGTTTCCATTATCTCTTTCTTGATGTCTTCAGGAGTATGCTTACTGAAAGTTAGAGCAGATTTCTGGAAGTTAACATGTTGACCATATAGCTTGCCATAAGTCTCCAGGGCCTTCATGATAGATAAACATTCGTCCTTTGTTGCTTTGCAGAACAATAAAGAGTCATCTACAAAAAGCATGTGAGTAATAGACGGTCCATTTCTCCCAGGCCTAAATCCATGAATTAAACCCCAATTCTTCAGGTTGTTCAACAAAGAAGATAAACCTTCTGAGCATAACAAGTATATGTAAGGGGAGATGGGGTCACCTTGTTTAATACCTCTGGTTGGCTTAATATTCCCCACTGGTTCCCCATTAATAAGGATTGAGTATGTTGTTGTCTTAATACATTCCATTACCCATCCACACCACTGATTTGAAAATCCTAACGATCTCAACATAAAGTGGATGTAACCCCATTCTAACTTATCAAAAGCCTTACTAATATCCAATTTCATAGCCATGAATTTATGCTTTCTTACTCTAGTCAACATGCTATGCAACATTTCATGAGTTATAAGAACATTATCAGTAATGAGCCTATGGGGAATAAATGTTGATTGATTTTCAGACACTATTCTATTCAGCCAAGGCTTAAGACGCTCTGCTAAGATCTTTGAGATGATCTTGTAAGCAATGTTGCATAGGCTAATGGGGCGATAATCCTTAACTTCTAAGGGATTTTCAATTTTTGGAACCAAGCAAATATTTGTGTGGTTCAAACCCGGTGGTAAGCACCCAGTATTAAAGAAATGGAGAATGGCTTCTGATACACCTTTGCCTATGCTTCTCCAATTATGTTGATAGAACCCAGCATTCAGTCCATCTGGTCCAGGGGCCTTCTCCTGATTCATTTGCTTTAAAGCCTGAAATATTTCCACTTCCGTGACCGGCTTTGTTAGATCCCCATTTATTTCTGCAGTAACCTTTGCTCGTATTGGACCCAAGAGCTTATAATTTGCATTATTAACATTGCCATTAGAAGTGTACACCTGCTGGAAATAATCCTGGACTATCTAGTGGATATCTTTCTGATTTGATTTTATTATTCCCCTGCTATCTTTCAATATAGAAATACGATTAGTAGCTCTTCTATGCTTAGTTATAGCATTGAAATACTTAGTGTTTCTATCTCCTGCCTTCAACCAATTCACTCTACTTTTTGTTCTCCAAAACTCCTCCTCCTGCTTATAGGCAATAGATAAGTTTTGTTTTAAATCATGCACATAATCCAGATTGTCTAGATGTTAACAAGTAATTTGTTGGTATTACAAGAAAATAAAACTAATTATACTGCGACGGTTGTTTTTCTGACGAATAAAACCCCAAAATTGTGAATTAGCTCTCTCAGGGACAAGGATAAAAGCACTTGCAGTAATACTTTTTCGTTGAAGAATTTTTCGGATCATCTAAACATTTGTCGCAACGAGTAGCACAATTTCCAAATTTTGACATGCATAAATTTGGGTCAATATCACAAGTTCCATCGAACAGTTTTATGGAGTGACATTCTTTAGCTTCCACATCTATTATGGTTTGCTTATGATTTAATCGAAAAATTCGTTTGGTTATCAATTTAATGAAGATTTTGATATAGATTTGGCTCGGTTAAAAACCGAAGAAACCTCTCAATTCTACTGTTTTAAATCAAATTTGAAACAATCCAAAATAATTTTAGTTACAATGAGGGTGGAATTCTCTAAACCAGAAATAATCTAACCCCAATTACTCTATATGAACTCATCTGAACTAGAGAGGATCCAAACAAATGTAATTTGAAATTTATAAATACTCGAGTGAAGTTTAAACTCCTTGTTCCGAAACACGAAAACTAAAAAATCTGAATCGAAACCAAACGAGTATCCGATCATCCACCCCAAATCACTACAATACAAATTGATGGTTAGTTTTTATAATAAAAGGCACCATATGTAATTTTCTTCTTTTTTTTGTTTTTTAGAGAAATTGCGTCCTATAACAAAAACAAAATTCAACTAACCTCCCCCTCCCTGTTTTTTGCTAAAATATTTTTACCTTTTTTATTCCAACTTTGTTTTTTATTTTAGTTAATTGGTGTGGATATTTTATTTAAATAAATCTAGTACTATTTTTTTATAAGAGGCATTTTATTGGAAAACTAGAAATTACAAAAGATAGGTTACCAAAACCATAAAATTCCAAAAGAGATAGACCCAAAGACATAAGCTATTGAGAGGAGATTAACACAAGCAAAGTAACAAAGTAACAAACAAGAGTCTCCAATAATCATGCTCTAAGTTACTCACCATGTTATGGTGATAAAACTAGTGTTGAGATCCTCGACTACGATCCCTTCTTCCTTTACCTACAACAGTGATCCATTCCATTTCCTTTAGTCTTTGGGATGACTTTAATGGTCTACCATCGCAAGACCTTTGTGCCGATTAGTCGTATGCTTCAGAAGAGAAGAAGACGCTATATATTTTGGAAGTCTACATAAGGATCACGAGAAGATTTCGAGGAAGTCTTGAAAGAGACAATGGCTATGGATTAGTTGCAATCCAATGCCAGAAGACTAGGTGGAGGATCCAACGTCGCGGGATTCAACACTTCATCATTTTCTAAAGCCGCCTCTGAATTAAGTGGCAGAGAACAAGCTGCAAGGCCTACAGGTTCTGAGCCAGTTATCTCTTCACATGTTTCTGAGGTGACATTATTATGTCTTTGTTCTAATTGAGTGGACTGATGAGCAATGTCAGAGGATCTAGAAACACATGTTTCATCTAAACAATCCACAGGTGGGGATATAATTTGTGTACCTTCGTTAGTGGAGAGAACTCATTCTCATGAATCTCTGTCAAAGTTTCTAAAATTAAGAAGCATATTTATAGTTTCAGAAATACTTTTCTAATATTTAAGAAGAACTAGGTTGTGTCCGTGAATTCGCGGGTGTAAGTAGATGTGGGCAAAATACTTGAATCCGATTATTCCAAGTGAATCCGACCCACAAAAGTGATATCGAATCTGAAACGAAATCGATAAAATATTTGTATGGATGCAAAACTTCAATAAATGAAAAACCGAAACCGATTTCAGCACGAACCGAAATATTTCGAGTATCCAAAAATACCTAACTTATAACTATATACTTAAATATATTAGTTATTTTAGTTATAATATCCAAAATATTTAAAATACCTGAAAATATCCGGATTATCCCAAAAGCTGGATTATTGAGGTTTTTTCATATATATTTGGATTTTTTGCATAATTTAAATGGGTATCAAACCTGTAAAGATATGAGCCGGAGAGTACTTAAATATCTAGCCCCAAAAACTCGTAACCAGGATTAATCCGACTGAACTCGAACGGATATCTGAACGCTCGTTCAAACGCCCGTAAAAGTATCAGATGAAGGATTTAACTATGATGTGATATTTTTATGTTTACTTATCATAGTAAAATATATAATATTTGTTATATATTTTTTCGTTTATAATAAGATAATCATGCATCTACCTAATTAATTTACTCAATCAACTCAACTAACATTATTTTATAAATAGGCTATAGTTAAAAGAACTGATTAACATCATTCTTTTGTGAATTAACTAAAAAAAACATGTTTGTTTAGGACATGTTCGATCTTGCATTTTTACTTGGTAGAGAAAAAGTTCGACCTTGCATTTTTAATATGTTACATTCACCCATATTTATAAATTTCAATAATCTTGGAAGTAAAGACATTTTAATAATTATTTCCAAAGTTATCTCAATGATTGATTCCTCTTTTCTATATTTGTTAATCATATTTATAGGGAATGAGCTTAAACCATTAAAGTTGAGTGCCTTGTAATTATGAGTTAATAGAAGCAATGATTTTTTTCATATTCAAGATAATAAATAAAAAGGAAAAAATACTTGGTAATAATAATAAATCCGTTAAAATTAATAGAGGCAATGATTTTTTCCTTATTCAAGTTAGTGAATTCGTATTCTAAAAAAGGAATACTAGTGACCTTTATTAGAATTATATAACTTTATACACTAATATACTTTTCTAATATTTAAGAAGAATATCTAAAGTTTCAGAAATAATTTCTTAAAAATGCTAGATCTGGAAAATTAGGTCATTTGTGTTAGATTTGGCCAAAAAACTTAATTTAGTGATAAATATGAGAATTGCTCAAAAAAATATATTAATCACTCAACCATTATTTATCAATTGTTTTTTTTGTCATCGCAGCCTAGTGGCAAACAGTTCCTCTCACAAGAGGCAGGTGCAGGGTTCGAATCCTGGTTAGGTGAGATGGATGCAGAGGTGGTGCAACCACTGGCCCACTTGCTCCTCTCTATTTATCAATCGTTTATAAATTGATTATTTAATTTGATATCGAATTGTTGAATATTGAAATTATATATTGAGTTTCAAAATAATGAAAAAAATAGTATAATATGGTGATATATAATAAACTAAATTGAGAATTTAACCGTCTCTGAAATAATAAATAACATTGACGATGAGATAATCTTACTATAGATATAGAAACCCCAAAAAACAAATCAAAAGTGGATTTTGTATTTTCGATTTTGGTCTCTCTTAAATATTTAGGTGGGTATGTGTTTGTTGTTTTTTAATTTTTGTGCTTATTTCTCGTTCTATTTTTGATTGATAATTGTAAGAGTTTCATTTTGAATATGAATATAGTAGCACTTTGTTGACTTGAGCTATTTTTAACACGTTGTGTGGCTAATGTTTCAAAGCAGCTTCAAATTACATGACATGCATGTCTTCTCAAGAACAAACATCAATGTTCTATGTTCCTAAACTTGTTAAAGGAGACTATTGATGCAGGCATATTAATGGTTTTCTGAGTTTGTGTTATTTAATTCCATTGCAATCTCTTTTATAGTTGGTAGGAAATTTTACATTCTCTTATTATAAAAGCGTTTCTATATTTTTTTCTTGGGTTTTTCAAATAAGAACAAATCATTTCATTTTCTATCTCTCATTCCTACATTTTTTATATTTCTTTTATTATTTTAATCATAAGAGATTCGAAGGAGCAATCCTCTTTTTTTTTCATCTTGAAAAACTGGTGGACATCGTAAAGGTTGCATTAACACTACTTTTCCTGGAAGGAGACTCCAAGACACATTCCGAAGATGATTCATTACCCTATAATTTAAAATTTGCGTAGTTCTATAATATATGTTTCTTGCGTTACTCAACCCAAGGATGAACAAAGACGAATAATATATTTTTATTTTCAACCTTATAACTAATTACCAAAGAGAAGATGCAGAGCAGAAACGATGCGCGACTCATTTCCATTCAACAGTTTTATGTAGGTTGAGACATAGCCACTGGAGACGTACTAATGGATCATAACATCAAGTCTTTCTGTTTTCTTTGTTGAAACTGACAAATTTCTTATCGTTGTGTAGATATCTAGTCTTCCATCCAAAGCACCTTGACATAATTTGATTTATGGGAAACACACAATTCAACAGTGATAGAACAACGCAACACCTTAAAACAAAGAACTATTTAATACGTTGAAGCACATAAGGCCAATATTGTAAGCTGATTTACCAAAAAAACATCAATACAAAACCATAAGCAGAGAATCAAACATATATATGGAACTGGAAATAAAAGCTTAAGAAATTATTCATTACATGTTGCATAGTTTATAAGACCAGCAATAAGAAGCTCATGTGCATAAGCAGAAGCCTTGACAATGTTAGATGAGACAATTTGAGCAAGTCTCTGTTGGTAAATAAGACAACAAAACGGTACGTTGAGACATTGTATTCGTTATAATCTTGGTTAATGAGACATATCATCGCTTTGTAATCAGTCTTACTATATGCAGAATAACAAAATGAAACGAATGAGAAAATCAAAATCCACAAAAACTAAGCAGATAATGATTGTCTATGAGCTTGAAATTTTGATAACACAATATTTGGTTTTGATACAAAATAAATGAGGTCAAAGAGAAACTAAAAGAACAGAGATAAAAGAGATATGATTCATTGATCTTACGGTTCTCGTCGAGGATAAAATATAGGTCGTAGCTTCACCGGCTTAAGCCTCTTCTTTAACAACCATATCTGCCTGTGGGATTCTGTACCAAAAATATCAATACTCAAAGAGGGTAGACGAAAAGTCGAGGAAGAAGAATTTTGATACTCAGAACTAATATATCGGATCATTCTTCAAATGTGGAAAGTCACTCCATGGCAAGGGCAGTTAAGGTCCAGAAAATAGTTGCAGTTGTGGCCGCAATCGGTAAGCTTTCGACGGTCCAAGAACGGCGGCGCGTTCCATTTCTGCGGCGGGTTTCGTTGTAACGTATGTGTAGACTGCGATTACTGTTCAAGTTCTTTAAGATGGGGGTATGGGTTTTGATGACCCTTTTAATGGTGAGAGTTTATGCTGTTAGAGGGAAGGTGGGGAGGCACTGTGGTATTTGAGGCATTATTACATCTAGTTAATAACCTAAATTGAAAGGAGGGGAAAGATGGAGAGTGGAGTGTTAAGGAGAGGAGCTATTAATTGCAGAGATTCAATGATGAAACGGAAATTGGGAGACGAAGGGATAAGGATGAAGAGAGATGAAGGTTCTGAAAAAATTAGGGTTTCATCGAGTTTGCAGGTAGGAAGGAGTTTCGTTTCGCAGTTGTTTGATGGGGTTTTATGTGGTAGGCCCAAATCCGCAAAGACTAAATATAAGAAGATGTTGCTCAAGCTTTATCTGCTGAGTTTCACTGTGCGTGTAGAAGCGGGAAGGTGCGAGAAATATTGAGTTACGGTGCTGACGTGGCAAAAAGAGGGGCTTCTCCAAAAAGATGATGTGGCATTAGCTAGGACTATCTCCGTGCTACGCGCGGATGTATGGTGTGTAGGTTATTAATATTTTGATTTTCTTCCATTTCTTTGGTTGATCAGATTGTTTCTAATTTTATTGTCTGATTGATCGGTTTTGTTTTAGTAAATGATTGGAATGCACTCTTTATAAACGGGTAAGAAATGTTCAAATTGTAGTTGAATATTAGGAATTTTAATCGGAAAACAATATACTGAAGACATTGCTGTAAATAAACAGACAATGAGTCTTTTGGATAATAAATAAACAGACAGAGAAATAACTAACTGTAAGTATCAGATGCCTCTTAATTTTATAGACACATAACTATTTTTTTTTATCTTGAAGATGATTATTGGAGTGAGAAAGATCTGAATGTTGCGAAGAAAATAGTTATCTCAAATATGATTTCTTATAGAGCTTTATAAGCACAAAACGATCTGCATTTCTTAAATCAGAGCAGGGACCACAATGAATAATGTCTGAATCATTAACCAAACCTTTAGAGACCAGATTTTGACAAATTATTACACCAAGCTCTTGAGAAGTCAGTACTTAGAAAGCTCAAATAACAGAACAAACATAATCTCCATAGACATATGAGTTCACTATGAGTGTTCTAAATATTTGTGCGACTGTTTTGTGTTTCCTAATCATTGGTTCTGAAAGTAAGGCAAGACTAAAAAAATAAGAACCGCGAAGTTGCTTCAAAATGCGCATGTAAGTATTATATCAAATGTTTTTAAAACTTCAAACACTGACACATTTAGTTTAATCATGAAACTAAAATGACTCTTTCTAGACTTCTAGTATTTGTATATGCTCCACCTACATATATGCATCCTGAAAACACATGATGTGCAAATTAACCAGAAAGCTATCAGTGTACAAATGTATAAGTCACCCAAAATGCTTTCGAACTATATTAGAACCAAGATCGAACCTGATATGGTTTTGCTTGCTGAATCACCAAAGTGAAAAAATACATGTTCGGATGAGTACATACCACATCACGGTCAATTTGTTCCAAGGCTTCTCTGACATATAAAATATGTCTAAAAGCATGTACATAGTGGGCATACAAACTCATGTGAGTCCTAAAAGCTTCAACAACGCCATGTCTTTGTGTATGCCTATAAAATAGATACTATTGTGATAACAATAATTCAAAACATTTTTTTCTCAACATGACAAAACACCCAACATCAAATATATAACTGTAGCAAATCTTACATCCAAACAATAAGAACTTGAGATATAAATATTTATAGCCAAATAGGTTATCAAGCAGAGGTTTTACTTCTCTAGTCCTATACCTCTCCTAAATTTGCTTTTGAAACAAACTGGTAAGTGGTGAAATAATGGTTTGCGAATTTCAATCATTTTTTTAAGAATTACATAAACAGAAGTTACTTCCCAAATATGAAAATCATATAAGTCAGCTACATCATTCATCTCTATACTTTTCCACCTAAAGGTACAATTTGATAATATGTTAATAACATCTAATCTTCTCAATTATGTTAAAAATGATGATAACTCTGTATATCTCAAACTACAAAATATAAATACCTTGACAAAATGATTCCATAAACTTGTTGTTTCAAGACTTAAGGGATGATCCTCATAAATTATCTTTGACGTTGGTGCACATGAGGGCTTTGATTTCTGGGTAATTACTACCACATTCCTTTGGTTACCTTTTTACTTCTGACTAAAACCACAAAGATATGTAGAGACAAAGTTAGCTTAAATTACAAACAATTAAGAAACTTTAAAAAAAATGATCATAACTCTACGAAATTGAGATTGAAAGGAGGAAAGAGATAAAGAAGCTTGGATTTCCAATAAAAAGCATCGACCAATCTCTCATAAACAGTATTTGAAATTCCTACCATATATCCAATTAAAAACATATGACGATTGCTACAAATTCAGACTAAAGGATTTAAACCTTGCTTTCCCAATTCCACTATGAAATTGAGTCTCTTCAATCTGAAACTTCCGGTGCGAAATCATTCTCATACAACATAGTAAGCATGAACAGCAAAATATGGTTGAGAAAAAGAAAGAGAGTCGAGTATATTTATCCATCAATGCCCATGAAACCTCACAAATTAATCGTAAAATTAAAACATCTGCACTTAGAAAAATTAAGAAAATTGCGCTAAAGCTATTAACAACCTTCTCGTTCGAGAAAGTGGCGTCAATTTGTTTGAGGAGTGCAAGGGAAGTAGAATCACCAGCGTGATCCATTGAGACAGCTTGTTTCTTAGCAAGAAGGTGTGTAATTTGCAACAAGGTTTCCTGATCTACGCAGGGAAAGAGTGGGTCTTAACGGTGGTTTTAAAGGCGAAGGAGACGGCATTTAGGAAGGAGAAGCTGGGAAGCCTCTAAAGAATCAAAGGAAGCTTTGGGAATTTTTGTGTGTCATTCAACGTTGAAGATGAGTTACATTTATACATGGGAAATAAACAACTATACTACTCATGTGGAAACAATCGAGGAGAATCTATAAAGAAATGGTTGGTGAGATATTCTTGTTTAGTTGTTGTTGAATACGTAAGTCGTTGCGTTGAGAAGACTCGGTCCAATACCCCCCTCAAGTGGGAGTATACAAATCTTGTATACCCAACTTGTCCGTGAAACTTTCAAAGTGTGAACGACCCAATGGCTTGGTTAATATATCGGCTAATTGTTC
>OVAN01017083.1:0-10215 GCA_900406275.1 Anastatica hierochuntica
TATTTCATTTATCATATAAATAAAATAATTAAACCCAAAAAATACTTTGATTCAATTTGCTTAGGTGTGTGACCCTGTAGGATTGTACAATATTAGCAATGGATTTTCCATAGATTATGAGTGGTCTCTAGCAAAACATCATAACCCCTAATATTATACGATGTGNTCTCGACACTACAACTTTAATTAGAGTAAAATACAAATGATTTCAAGACATTCCCAACACATGCAAGTTTTCAAAGTTTTCTTTTCTCTATGGGTGAGCTATCTCGCGTGTGAACTACACGTGAAAGTCACACAATCCCACGTAAATTAAGCATATACCGTGGCCACATTTTAAATTAAGCACTAACTACTTGGCATTTGTAAATGTCTCTTTCTTTCATGTTATGATACACTCGCATGGAATTAAGGTAATAACGAATTATATTTCCTACCAATAAGATAAATTCTTTCAATATATAACACGAGTAGAAATGTTGAAATTTCCACTATGGTAGAATTAAATAATCAGGACATTAATGTTGGTCCTGGTGTTTCTCTTTCATGGTAATGGCACATGACGTTAGTTTTAGTTTTGTGATGATATCGACATAAAATTCTTGTTAATTTTTTTCCTTTTGTTAACTTTAACATGAGCAAGTTTTTCCTTATTTTTTAAAGATGGAGAACTCAATGGAATGTTGAATAACAAATGGGACTACGCTTTAATGTAAGAAACATAAGGTATTGACTATTATAAAGACCTGAATACATCGAAATATTGTCGTATGGATGTTTAAGGACTATGACGTGGATAGTTTTTATGGCTTCGAATATGATGCATCGAGCAAAGGTCTAAGATCTCTTCCACTGATCCACACTCTTCATCTTCCACAATGAACAGTCCAAAACTCAGAAAGTTTATGATGCTCAGTAAGAGAGTATACTTTCAACTCCTTGTACCTCATGAAAAACACATGCTTAGGATGTTCCAAGCTTCCTCATTGATAACTCAACACATGTACCCAAAATGGTATGTAATTGTTAACTCCACTTCCAATTAAAATGACTCGAACGTTCACTCCAAAATACCAATGAAGTGAGGAGTAAAAGTCAAAAATTATCAAAATACATTAAATATAGAGAGCGTGAATGATAGATTCTCTCGCTTGAGCTTTTAAATTTACATTCTGTTATATCGTTATTGTCTTTATTGCCAAAATCATAATGGCTTCCAATATATTCTTCTCGGTTCTCTGATTTTTCTTTACCAAGAACATGAGTTTATCTTGTTATGGTACCATTCATCTATTTAAATTTACTATAATCTCTAGAGAAACTTTATCATAAAATTTGAGGTTTCAAAGAGTGGAATCGGTTGAAGTGTACACCTTTCTACACCGTATAGAGAATCATTAAGCTGGTGGAAGTGTGCATGACTTCATAGCTCGAGCATTTGAATAGAGCTCATCTTACTGGAAGACTAATGTCATCTTATTGTTAGTTTTTTATGGTGTTTGCATAATATCGAAGATATCTTCGTAATCGTTTGTGCCTTCATATAATCTTGGGTCAATAGTTGTGAATAACAGGACTTTGTGTTTTATATCTATGCTCCATTGGTGTGGGAGAAGTGAGTAATATGGGGCTTAATGTTGTCCTTGCACAAGGCTGATGAAGCATGAACTTCTGACCACATGATGATGAGTAAATTTGTAGGCCACATGTCAACTTATCTTTTGATGTTGCTATTATTTTGTGCTTATTTCAAGTATGAAAGGTTTGAGTTCAAAATTGAGTACATTTATCTTATTCAAGTTATCTTTAGGTTTTCATCATATGTCAACGTGATCTTTTTGTTTATATATTTTACTCATGTTTTTAAAATAATTTCGTTCCCTTCTAAGCAAGAAAAAGAAGAGTCATGCTCTGAACAATATTGCAATACCTCTTGAGAATGATATAACACTTGTGAAATGCTTTATGAATGTAGCTTCAACCCACTCCATGAGCCTTAAAACCTGTCATATCAGAGGTTCAGGAGAAGGTTAATGCCAGAGAAAACCAAAAACAAAGTACTCGGTGAAGTTACTTTTCCAATTGAAACAAAACAAAGAAAATTTTCATAAGCCTCTTCCTCAAAAGTTTTCTACAAATGAGTTGTCATGTTACACTTGTACAAATTGTGAAATATTTTCAAATTTAGAGCATAAAAACTAAAACGTATTGTAAAACATACACTAACACATATAAATGTATATATAGCCAGCTTATCTAGATCATTAGCCAAACAAATATGTATACTTCTTCCTCACATATCTATATTTATATATAAAATAACTTGAGAAAGTGAAAGAACCAAAAAGGAAAGCAAAGACCGAAAAGGACCGAGAGAAAGATTGGCAGAGGGAGGAAAATGGAAGAGACAAAATCAAGATTCAGGAGGACTTGTGTCTTCTGCGGAAATAGATCCGGTAACCAAACCACTTATCAGGACGCTGGTCTCCAACTCGCTCACAAACTGGTTACTCTCTCTACAACTACTAACTAATTAAGAATTTTCTTATGACAGTTTGTAAAGTGTTGCTTCTTTGCATCCCTCTAAATTGTCTATAAAAGATATATCATCGAGCACATGTCAGCCATATGAACCCGCTTTGACATAATCGAACTTCGAAAACCACGAATCAAAAACAAAAAGCAAAAAAAATTTGTAATCTTGAACGCATACAAACCTGTAGCTTCTGAGAAGACGAAGCATCTAATAAGCCAAATGAAAGTGTGGCTTTGCCTCTCTTTGTCACAAAATTTGTTGGGGGTTTTGCCTAATATCTCGAAATCCGGGCGGAGTCACGGTGTGGTAGCCTCCCATTTCTTTTAAGTTCGTGCAAAATTCATATTATCTACAGTTACGTCTTGAAATAATCAAATAAAGAAGAGTGGTTTAGATTTTATAAACAGCAGAAAACTAAACGTGTAAGAGCTCAGTTTCACTTCCTGTGGTGGAAAGGGAAAAGAAACAACTCATTACTATTGAGATATCTGGAAGGTTTGAAAGAACATATGTGAGCTCGAGAGTATTGACGTGATGGGAGTTGATCCAGCCCTTCACCCTTGCTAATTTTCGTTCATTTTCAACCGGATCTTGTGTGACATCTTTAAGCATTCAACAGAGAAGTAAAATTAAGAAGAAGCCTTTCTTATTTATAGAACCATAATTTGGGTCAATATTTGTTTAAGTATTCACCTTCATCGATCTCTCTTCCATCATCATCATCATCCAAACACAACATATCATATAATTAAGCCACTCTTGTTCCGTAAGTACGGTAGAGGTCGCCTTTTTACTTGACAAATTTCTTTCTGTTTCTCTTTTGATGTTTCGTGCTATAAGATGAACACAAAAGCTTGTGCTTTACTATGGAATCACTCAAATCTTCAGGTTCGTCCTCTTGTGTATTAGAACCCGCACTATGAGACCAAAGAAAAGATTGTGTATCTATATATACAAGTTGCAGTTATGAGTATGAGTATCATTATACCTGGACAGAGCCAGCAGATGTGAGGTGTGTCCCAATTGCTCCTTCGATGATCTGACCATTTGAGCTAGATAACGAACGCTACAGCCACCGATTTATGACCTTCTTCCACCCGAATATACGACTCGGATAGTGAGAAAATCTCGTACTGACCCTCAACAAAGTTGATCATAATTCCAAAGTAAGTCTAACAATCGTATAGAAAAACACAAAGCAAAAATCTGAATTAAAAAAATGGGAAATCGTCATGGCTAATCAAACAATTGATGTAGCATAGGAAACTATACTCAAATTAAACAACGAACTTAAATTGGCTACAGAGTAGGTGATACCACTTCTCTTCTTGGTTTCAGACCGCAATAATCTCTTTAAATCCCCACAATCTTCACGCCTATAAACCCGACTATAGATTCGGTATGAGAATTTGGGAAGGCGAATGACTTCATAAGATGAAAAAGGATTACTGTTATGGGGAGAGGAATCGTCATTGGAGCCATTATGTTTATTCGGAAGATGAAGTATTTGAATGGCGTTGGTATAATGAGGAGATAGTTGTGAAAGCGAAGAAGTTGGAAGAGATATCTGATAAGAGAGAAGATTGGCTGCATTTTAAGGAGGAGAAGACGTGGGATTTGGTTTGGGCTTTAATGCTCTATGGCCCAAATATATGTTTTGCGATGTGCTTAATTATGTTGTAGAGTTAGAGCTGATATATCAACTAAACAGGGGATTAGAGGATGCTTAGGTGGATAACCTCATATGTTAGTATTATCAACTTTTAATTAGTTAGATTTTTAGTTTTTCTTTTGCAAGTTATATTTTTAGTTTTCATAAAAAGAAATCGTAAACATTGTAATTATTGTTCAAAATCATTTTAAAAGCTATGATTAATGCTAAAAATTAAAGTAAAAAATATAGATATTAATAATAATTAAATGTATGGAAATTTTAAAAAAAAACTAGAGCAATTCAAAAGGTTGAAACTTCCACATATAATTAATCAGTTTTGTTGTTATATCGATTTGAAACTCACATTTAAACTCTCACTTTAGGAGAGATAAATTATGTTTTGAAGCTATCACCAATCGTTGACAAAAAAAAGCTATCACCAATTTTATCAAACACAATGAATATTGATCTAGAATGAATAACACCAAAACCGCTATATTGAGAAATTTAAAATGTTTTGGTTATCAAAAGCTTATGTTGCTCTTTCGGCCTTGATACATGTATAAATTTCGATTCAAATATTTTAATAGTCATTAAAAAAAATTAACCATTTTCTATGATAACTAATATTCAAGCGACTATATACTTTTAAATTTTTCTTTAAATGGTTAAAACTATAACGAAAAACATGTGGATGAAAATTTATCTCACAATTTTTGAAAACTATTTTCTTTGAATTTTAGATTTTTTATACCAAAAAATATTCGATATTGGGCAGTATTCGATTAATATGTTATATTAAAGATATATTTCAATAACATATGAGATTTACTTAAAAATGTCATGTTTGTATTCGTTAAAACATGTATGAGTTTATTTGTATATTAGGTGGTTGTCCGCAAATTCGCGGATGTAAGTATTATAAAGAGAATTTAGCTATAATATCACATTTTTATGTTTATTTATCAAGATAAAATATGTTTTTCATTATAAGAAATAATCTGATTTTTATTTGTTATATATTTTCTAAAATAATTAAATATTTATTTTATTTTTGATATAAATAGATTCCTTTAGCTTCTTTCAACCGTTTTTTTTTAAATGAGGGAAAACCCAATAATGCGAAATCTAAAAGTGGAGAAATTGTTAAAAGAACAATGGTTTTTGTCCCATATTTATGCATAAGAGAAATAGATAAGTTAAATACTAATATTACATATCGAAATTTAAAATTATATACCATTACTTTATACACCATATAAGAAACTATCACTAATTTCTCGATCTTCTGGATCCACGAATGCAATCTTGATAATATATCCAGAGCCTTTTCTTAAATTTCTCCACAAAAAATGATATTAACTTAGATACACCATGTATCTTTGCGTAGTTTTAAATAGCTAATCAATGAAATATTTTTTTCGTTGTACCAAAACCATTTTTTATATTTGTTGGAAAAAAATTGTTTGCTAATGCTATAGTAAACCCACCATCAATGTTAAATATAAAATGTGTGAAGAGTGTAATAAATTTTATTATCATATTAAATACAAATTCTCAATATATCAAATATAATAACCATTTCATTATATGTCAACAAAATATGTCTTAATTACATGTAATTTACGCACCACTTTACCATAATTAGCAGTGGTTGGCACTAAATCAGTTAGAATATTTTTAAAAAAATTAGTTAATACGGTCATTCATTATTTTACGATAAAAAAAACACATGTACCAATTAATACATATTATCAAAAAATAAAAAAAAGATTTAGTTACCATTCGGTATGAAATAATTTCAATTTATGAAATAATTTTTGGGATATTTTGTGAATAATGAACATATCAAAATTGCATTAAAACATAAGTTAAATGTTTTTAATATTACTTTTGGAAAGATAAAATTTATTAAATAAGCAAATATCCAAAATTCACTATTTGTTGTATTTATTCATAGATATAATCAATATAAGAATGATTATGAAAATGAATTGTTCACATAAATGTTTATATTAGATTTGAATTTTTTTAACGAATAATATATTTAATGGTATGTAAATATAGTAAATTATGTATATTGTATTTATTCATATGTATAAAGATCATCAGATAAAAGTTTGTACGTAATAAATCTCTTTTGGTACTTCAAAATAGTTTGATTGTGTTAATTAAATATTACAACATCCAGAATTCGAGAATATCTACAAAAATTTAAAATATAATAAATTTTATTTCTTATTAAATTTTCTTGTAGAATCTTTTTCTTCATGTCCATATCAAATTTTTCTTCAAAAATATTTGTTGAATATTTTTATGTTCCTTTTTTGAAAGATGTTGCTATTGTGTACTTATAATTTTCAAAATTTATTTCTCCATAGTTTACTTTCCATGCAAAATTCAATTTGAATTAATCTATATCCTAATTCACAATCATAGTAATGAAGATATGTATTTAAGTTTTTTTATATGAAATTATTATAGATTTTAAACCATGAAAGTTTTTTCCATTAAATGTATACATTAACTTTCTTTTTTTTTTCCAACTACATTAACTTTCTATACTATGATAATTACTTATTTAATTCATATTATAAGTCCATTAAATGTATACATTAGTTCACAATCATAGTAATAAATTTAGATATTTAAAGATTTTTTAATATGGAAATTTTATGACTTTTAAACTTTAAAACTTTTATTTATTTTGTAAAGCTAAATATTTAATTTTATACGATATACGGTTTTTTAAAAATGGTATAAGATGATTTTGGATTTAATTATTTTATAATCACATAAACATGTTATATATAAATGTTTGTATTTAAAATAGTATAAAATGATTATAAAAGTTAAATGTTCAAAACAATTTTAAAGATACAATTTTTAGTGTATTTGTTAGTAACAATCTAAGTTTTAATAAAATTTGGTTTTTTTTTAAAAAGAGATGTAAAATTTTAATAATTTTTTTAGATTTAAATAATTACTAAGAAATAGATGTAAAATTTTTTAATGATATCTTTTACTTTTTGTTTGAATATGCTCTTTCATTTTAGATCAAATTTTTTTTACTTTTATTTTTTTTATTATTATGTGTGTTTGGCAATAGATTTATCATAAATTTAAATATTTTTATTATTCCTAATATCTTTTGGATTGTTTGGTAATTGATGTGAGTTAGTTCATTATTTTTTCATTTTTAGAATTCAATTAAATAAATAAAAATTAAAAAACTCGTCAATCAATCAAATTATAACATTAATTGTAAAAGATCTCCTATGATTGACACATACACAAATTTCAATAAAGTATACTCTCTTTTAATATATTAAAGGATTTGGATGTTGAGTAAAAAGGGATATTTTGACACAATATTTAAATGTTATTCAGTTCTCTATTTAGTTTTTGCATATAGATACCGTATTTGGATGTAATCATGTTTTGGTGTGTGTCGACAAGAAGGTTTTTAAGGACTTCTAAAAAAGTTTAAACTTATAAACCTTGAAGCTAAAACTTCGCTATAGCGCAAAAGAACGGTTGTTAGGTTGTAGTATTTAAGGTTATCATCCAAAGATTTAAAGGGGTCTATAGTAGATACTAAACAAAGAGAATACACTAAAAGTCTAAGTCTATGAAAATTGATTAAAGTTAGGATGCCATTAATCTCAACTCAATCAAGCATAAACATAAGCAAACATAATTAAAGTGCATAAAGAAAGACTTAATTAAGGGAAACAATAAGTAAAACACAAGAATGTTTCAAACTTTAACTCTTAACAATAATAAAGATTGAATATTGAGACATAGCAATTGGTTCCGGCTCAATCTAAAACTATAATGGATCTAATCTAGGCTTTATTAAAGTTATTCCTATGCTAATTATCCCTTCATTATCAATCTACCAATCTCATGACGAAGATCTATTCACTCATGCACATTAGAAGACTCAACTCTCGCTTCTTGTCTATCTAAACATACAAGCGATAGTATTCTACATGTCCTTCTAGCCTTCTAACATCCATAGTGGTCTACTCTTGTGAGCCAAAGTGAAAAACATAATTTTTGTTCTCCCAAACATTTCATCGAACACTTACTAAACATCAATGAGCAAGCATGAATCTTTTGATGATCTAAACAAAACCTAGTAGGTATGTATGTCAAAACCTAGCCTAGTATCCATTGTAATCCTAGATCTAACCTAGCCTACGACATCTCAATATCTTAAAGAGATCTACTTACTAATATCCATGAAAATCCAAAGATAAAGTTAGGGTCGTTGAGCTTCCATAATCTTAGATCTAGAAATTAATAGAGATAGAAGAAGAAGAGAGACACAATCTTAAAATAAAAATGATTTAAAGTATTACAAGGTTTGATATTGATTAGAGACCTAAAAACCTTAAAAGTAATTTCAAATTGCAAAAGTTATGAAAAGATAACCAAAATTTATGTTCTTGATGAGTTTAGAGGGCTATATATACAAGTTGGATGAAAGAGGAGTTGCCCTAGAGCCAAAACCAATTTGATGTTGCGAGCTATCGACCTCATGCTGCATACTATCGACCTGATTGGTCGATAGTGGGAAGCATAGGCAGATTATCTGGCCATGCCATAAGCTATCGACCTCATGTTGCTCACTATCGACTTTCTGGTCAGTAGCAGGCAGCATGGACCATCTTTTTCTTCTTCTTTGCTCCTTTGCTTGCTCATTTGCTTCCACCTTCTCCATATGCATTTAGCTCCTCTTTCTCTTTATTTTTGACCGCAATCCCACCTAGAATTCATCCATAAAGCTTCTCATTGAGCCTTTATAAAGGTTCACTTTCAAATGCAAAAAGATGTATGCAAATGCAACAAATCCTAAATCTTGAGTCTACTCCTAAACTACATGAATTCTAGTGATTAAATGCATTATTTATAACCTAAATAGCAAAAACACGACTGAAATGAACCTAATGATGCATGAAAGTATATACATCATGTGTTTGCATTATTATCTAAATCTATCCCACAATAATATGACCATAAAAATAGATTAATGTAAATAATGATTTTATGATTTATATAATTAATAATTATCAAAATATATTTGAAATATTTTTAAAAATTCTATTGATAGAATAATAAAATTTATGATATTTAGAATAAATGCTATGTTGCGATTTTGACGGGATGTTATTACTTACGGTAGGTTACAAAATATTATTCATAATTTATGCACAGAAACACTATTTTGCGAATTTGATGCAAAATGCTATTTGAAATTTTGACAGAAAATATTTTTTTTACGGTTTGGTGGCAAAACACAGTTTTATGGTTTTGAAAACTTTTGCGAGCTTGCGGTTCTCATTGCAATTTTGGTGAAATGTTTTATTTTATGGTTATTTTGATTTCTACAGTTTTTGATTTGTGTAGATTTTTGATGCTTTAGCTGGTTTGTCAAAAAAAAGTTGATTTTACGATTTTGATACGAAAATGCTGTTTTATGATTTTCGTTGTGCTTGCGATTTTTAGTGAGGAAATACGATTTTGTGATTTCAACGTAAATGTATTTGTTTTGCCATTTGATTTATTAAATTATATTTTACGATTTAGACATATTTTAATTATAGTTATGAATGACAACATTTTATAATTTTATAATTCTAAACTTATGTAATATATCCCAAGTGATATTTCAAATGTGTTTAAAATACTCAATTATTTTTCTATACATTATATTATACATTTAGTTTAATATATGCACACCTAATTTACGAAAAACATACGGTTGGTTGTTGTCATGGTCTTGCTCACTTTGTATTGAATGAGGCATTTGCCTCAGGCATCTACATAATATAAGGATTTTAAAGCAAAAATTTTTAAGTTACCTTTGGTAAAATAATCTACAATTGCATTTAAGTCTCACATTGAATTGGATTTTTTTCCTTTGTAAATTAGAGTGTCTAATTCTTTACTAGTTTTACTAGAGGATGATCTCGCTACGCACGGTTTATTTGTTTAATTAAATATATATATATATATA
>OVAN01017084.1:0-10215 GCA_900406275.1 Anastatica hierochuntica
TTAAAAGTTATGGATTTATTTTAAATTTGAAAACAAACTATATTTAAAATTTGTTGAAAACTGATGATTTTAAATTGTGTTGATTTACAATTTTGATAGTGATTANATGTAAATGAGTAATTAGAGTTATTTTAATTTATTAGATACATTTAATAAAATTTCTAAAATATGTTCACTTTGAAAATCACACATGAAAAGGTCTATGTCTTCCCTTTTAATAAGATAGATTGGTTTTATAATAAATCGGTTTTGGTATATATATACTATAGTATATATGAAAATAATATTATTTTAGTATAAAATGCACATGTCTAAGATAGGACTAGGCGTTAGGGGTCCGATTCGGGTCCCAAAATTCAACCAAGTAGGATCTATTCTGGTTTTTGAAAAGTTCAGTTCAGATTATTTCGGATAGGTTCGAATTTTATAAAACTATTAAAATCCGAATATATTCTATAATTTTTGGGTTCAGGTATTTCGGGTTTTCTGATTCGGGTTTGGTTTTTTTTTTCAGGTTTCTCCAATTAATTCAATTTTTTCAGGTTTTCCTGGATATTCTGGATTTTCTGGATTTGGGTTTGGTTCATATTTTTTTATTTTCTGGGTGTTTCAGGATTCAAGATCGAGATTTTCGGATTAACAAAGGCAAATACATGGATATAAGAGTATAATGGTTATGATGTATGCATATATCTGTGCAAAAATTCGGAGCACCATACACAACTTCAAGTTTTGGGTTCGATTCGGGTAAAACCCGAAAGCCGAAATACTTGAGCATGGAAGCAATTCGAGTTTTCCACATGTTTTCTCAGGTTCGGTTTTAGAGTAAAGATTTAGTTGTAAGAAAATAAGATTTAAAGAGCTAATCTCATTCATATAAACATTTTTCAAATACCAAATTCTAAAATAAAAATATCCACAAAATATTATTAATTCACATAAACAAATACTGTTTTATGATAAATTTAAAACAATATAAAAGAAACAAAATTATAATTGTTAAATACATAATATTTTTAATTAATTAATCTAATTTTATCACATATAAACATTGTAAAATCAAAATTTTGAAAATAGTAACATACGTAAAAGTAATATATAAAATAATATATAATTAAGTGTCTGTATAATTAAAAATATATCTGCGCGCACTCTAGTCCATACTTAAGGTCGAGGTTGAATTTAAATTTGGATAATTTGGTTTTATGGTTCCTTTATTTAACTCAACCGCAACCAAACTAAACTAAAATTAACAACAAAAAAAAATTAAGTAAACACATGCAATTCATCGACCGGAAGTCATACATTCAAGTTATATTTCATTTATAGATTATAATAGGCTCTACGAACTCCTTTTAGAGTGAATTAAATGAATAACCCAAAAAAGATGATTAATTAAATTTGTGGGTGTGAGAAAAAATAATAATATATATAATATTAGAAAGATTTTATAAAAATTTCCTTCTTTTGTGAACAACAAAAACAATTAAAAATAAAAATTTTGGGTGAAAAAGTAAAATCAGCTTTTTTTGGTTAGCATGTTAAGATTTAGGGTAAATTTAATATATACCCATGGGGAGTGTATTATTTTCTTTTTTGTCATCGTAGCCTAGTGGCAATTAGCTCCTCTCACTAGAGGCAGGTGCAGGGTTCGAACCCTGGTTTCGTGAGATGGATGCAGAGGTGGTGCAACCATTGGACCACTTGCTCCTCCTCTTGGGAGTATATTATTTAGTTTTTAGGAAAGAGAATAAAAAATAATAATATTATAATAGAGGTATATTACTAAATTACTCTTGATTTCTAGAAAAAGACAAAAAAAAACTTGAGGGTGAAAAGGTAATTTAAATAAAGAAGGGTTATAAGAATGAAATATTTGTAGATTTTGGGTTAGATATTGATATTACCCTAAGATTTATTACCGATTTTTGTGTTTGACAGAATTACAAGAGATTACTAGTAGCACAAAAAGAAAAACCTACACAACACCAAAATACAAAAGAAAAACGCGACGACAAAAAAACAAAACAACCAAACAACTAGATAGGAGGCTAAAGAAAATCGAAAGATAACGTAACACAACCAGCCAAGAACTAGGGAGCACCGGCTGTTAGTTATCGCGAGCTACCGATATTCGGACGACCACCAAACCCTACTATCTCGACTCCTACAACTTCTTCATGATCAATCCCCCCGAAGCTAGTAAGAGAACCTAACCTCGAACCTTCCAGTTAGCCCGTAGTGAATACCTTCGACGGCACGGAGAAAAGCCACAGCTCGATGATGTCGTCGTTCGGAAAGTGAAACTAGAGTTTGCCGCCCCAAGCCAACTTATCTGGTGACCATTACATCCATTTAACCTCATTCCTATGATGTGAAATCATATCGAACTGAGCATAATCCCCCAAAGAAATCCCTCACGGGATCCATAGTATGGTGATTGTCCAATTGGCGTCGCGTCAACATAACATTCTATATAGAAGTCGACGTTATCATGGCCAAATGCAAAGCTCTTATTTGGAGAAGCGGCTAGCAACCTTGCTCGCCACCGTCGCCAGATCTACAAAATGAAGAGGAGATTCTAGTCTAGGAGAAAATTTCCGAAGGGTCCCGCGCCTCCATCGAAGTTTGGAACTTCTATGCGTTGCCACCAAGAATGCAGAACATGGTTGACAACTCTACGGTCCAACAAAGCTTGCACACAACCTATTCTCAGAGGACCAGAGATTAACTCAACAAATCCCGTAAGAAGTTCTGCCATCTTGTCTCCATTATCGCCCTATTGAAGAAAAAGCAGAAGACTAGAACTCGAACTCTTTAGATAAGATCGACCTGCAACAATCGGGTAAGAGCTCGCCGAAAATAGCAAGGAGTTGCCACTAAGATCACCACCTGAGACCAACAAACACCCAGAGATAGCAACTCTGACAAAGTCATATCTGCACAATCTGGAGGAGATCTCAACGGTGGAAGACCCCCCAGCTGAGAAAGCAGACTCGTCGTCAACCATGACTGGTGACCCGCCGAAGGAGCCACGAACACTTGAACTTGTTCGCCTGGAGAGACACCTTCGCCGAAATCTAGATCTGGCTAAATCTGGAAAAAAATCTCGAAGTCATGACCTTGAATTCTCTGCTCCGCAAAGCCTTGGTCCTCAACGCAGATCCAGGAGGCCACATCGTTGAGAAGAACCGACGACCAGCTCACAGAGACCGCAAATATATATCAGACCAATGAAAAGACGGAGGAGGGAAGCAAGAAGGAGGTGAGAAAAGAAGAGGGGAAATACCACGGTGAGGGACCGATGGCGGCTCCAGAGCACTGCCACCGACGGCAGCGGCCAAGAGCTGTTGAAGTCTTTGATCGCCGCCGGGAGTAGAGAGAGGAAAGAGTTTCTTTTTTAAGGTTTTTTGACATAGCCAATAATCAAATAAAATCAACTTTTAGAGGGATATGAAATTTAGTTAATAGTTGTACTATGGTTATTCATTCTAGTTTTCCTTCTTTTTATAAAGATTACTTAAAAATCAACATTTTTTGTCATCAAAAATCAACATTATTTTCATATAAATTAACATTTTTTAAAGTATTTATAGTTTTGGACAATTTCTAGACGTGTATCCAAACTCCATGACTCCATGGGACAACATGTGGGAAAAGTGCTTTATCAAAAAAAAAACAAAAAATCATGTGGGAAAAGTAAAGGATGTTTGGATAAAACATCATCTAATTTCTATACGGTGATCCGTGAGTACTTTTTTAACAAGAATGATTTGGAAGCATGTTTGTTCGAATTTGTTTTGTTTTTTTTTTTGGTAACTTAGCCAAATTCTATTTACTTGTTAGTGATTTTGATTCGGCCAAAGGCTTCTCGGTCTTTTTATTTTATTTTATTCATTTTTATGTAAACTTCAATATTATGCATCTAAATTTGTAAAAAGGAACTTTTAGCAGGGGCGGTTCTCCATGTGGTGTAGAGGGAACAAACATACAGGTCTAAATTATTCAAAAAAATTTAGACATGAAATTTAAAACATTTAAGGGATTTTTATTTCTTCTAAGGCCCAAAATTTATATTTTTCATTTTTTTGTATATATTGAGGCTCAATATTTTAATAAATTTATGAATAGCACATAGACAATAGATTTATTAAGTCAATTTCCGACTTTTACAAATTTTATATTATAGAAAAATTATCTTTGAAAAAGTAAAATTATAGTGTTGCTTATAAAACTTTGAGTAGTTTATTTTTGTTTAACATTTGTCGTCTTATATATAATCTCTCGGTTTATTTTAAGTTTCAAAATCATTTAATGACACTTATAGAACACTTTTTTATCATCATTTTTTAGAAGACAAGGCAATATCTCCTTAGCTCGAGACATTTAACCGTGACAACAACTTCATTGAGGTTAAACCTACAGACGGAGCAAACACAACGTCGTTACTCTAATACTCGCAAATAGAGGCAGAGAGGAATAAAGAATTCTCCACGCACGTTTATTTTCTGGCGTGATAGAAAATGTGAGACACCTTAGTCCGATTTTACGTAACAGTTTGTGTGTTTCATTTGATTTTAGACAAGTAAATAACTTAGCATAGACAACATTAAGGTTTCAAATACAATGACCAATTTGCTATAAGTTATTACATTGTACAGAACCATCTACCCTTAAACACTTAGAAAATCCATCATCTTTCCTTTTTCAGTTTTAGTCTCGTGAGATGTTCAACCAGACAAGTCGTCTTAGTTTGATTTTACATAACTGTTTGCGTGTTTCATTCAATTTTAGACAAGTAAATAACTTAGCATAGATTCAACATTGAGGTTTCAGATACAATGACCAGTTTGCTATACGTTATTACATTGTACATAACCATCTACCCTTAAACACTTAGAAAATCCATCATCTTTCCTTTTCCAGCTTTAGTCCTGCGAGCCGCTCAACCAGACAAGTCGTCTTTGCGAGTTTCAGTGCATCCATTCCCACATAATTCATCTACAAAGAAATTTTGAGTGAGATTGGTCATCCCGTTTCACCAGCCACACAAAGATTCACAATTAACCAATTTACCATCGAATTTATTCAATCAAGTTTGGATTTACACTTAGTTCTAATTTTAATCATGCATATTCGTCCATCGGCCTTAGCAGAAACATTAAACAAAAACTATTCGCCTTTATATTCAAATAACTCGGCCATCAACTTTACATTTTTCTAGCACTCGTCATTCGACCTTCACATATTCTACTTAAGTGTGACTACAGTCGCAACTCACCTTAGCCTTTAAAATTAATTAATCGGATGATGTAGCAGTTCTGACACCTCCATTCACGGTCGAAGTTGTCTGATCGCCTTAGTTTCTCTCTTCCAATTCTCCAAAATCGTTGGATAAGTTATAATGTGATTCTCTGCATTTTGGTCCAAGAGAAACTATCCAGAAATGTTCCCACTTCTATTTTTTCGAGGCCAAGAACCGTTGATGTTCATATTTGGCTCAAATAACCATTCCCATCAATTTTGTTGGGCGAAATGTCAAAGGTCAAGGCTAACTGCCTTGTTTGAACTAGACAATTTTTGTCTGAATCCAACCACGCTTGTCTTAATTCGATAAAAATAAAGGTTTGATCTAAACTGACCAGCTATCTCAGATCTGATCATCCTTGTCTGAATCTAACCACTTGTCTTAGACTCCAACTCAATCAATTTTAGGCACATTTTAGATCGGTCATTTAGTCCGGTCAGTCCAGTCTTGTTCAAAATCACCAAACTAGATTCAGTGTTTTTTCACCGATTCGGCCATGCAGATTCTCTTAACCAATTCCAAGCTCAATCGACTTGTTTAATAACTTTTATGAGAAAAAAAATATTTTGGATTTTGATTCATTCTGGCTACAAGGCTTGTCAAGCCCCAAATTTTCGAATACGAGTGTTATAAGATGCCCTTGAAGCGCTGAAGCTGAGTGAGAGAGATTCTTTGTGTCTAGAATGGGTTTTCGTAGGCCTTTAAGGATCTTTGATTGGGCCCTTCGCACGTGCGTTGATTAATTGGGAATAAAACGGGATTTAGTGGGCCTTTAAGGATCTTTGATTAGGCCTGAATCAGGTTACAGTTTTCACGTTGAAAGAGTCGGAGACAAGACAATTTTGTGTTTGTGTTATGTTGTTTGCTCTAAATTCACCAATCTTGATATCACATTTTCTGGATTGAAGATGGCTAGTGAAGAAGCAAAGGATCCATGGAAAGGAGAAGAGTGGAGGACGAGTGAGAATCAGAAGAAGCAGAAGCCAAAGGGTGGTGGTGTGAAGATGGTGACGAGAGCTCGAAAACAGATACCGAGGGGACTTGAAGAGAAGTACGAAGCTTACTTCCTCCCGCGAAAGCCTTGGCCTTCTGCTCTCGCCTTCTATGGAAGCTTTATACTTGGTGGCATTGGTGCTGGTATGCTTCTTGAAGCTTGGATCAACAAAAAAGTCAAACAAGATGGAGGAATCCTTTGGGAATTCGACAAGTGACAAAACCCTAATGATCATCATTTGGGTTTCTTTCTTTAAAAGATTCTAGTATTTGTTTACATTCTCAAGACAAATCCATAAGTTAGATACTTTTGTGATTCAGAATTTTCATGGATCAATCGAAAACTGATGATGCGTTTCAACTGTTCGACGAAATGCTTCTTATAACGATTCAAAAATAAAAATATATATATCTGTATCTGTTTCTTTATTTAGAGGAACCAAAGGGTCACCACTTATGAATGTCCTCTATGCATATACTTCAACAGTTTCGTATTTTTATTTACCTAACCATACCCAAATTTCATTTCTCTTGCTCAAGATCACGAGAAATCACGACAAGTTGTTTCCCAACGTTCTTACCGTGAAAGATTCCAACGAGAGCAGCAGGAGCATTTTCTAGCCCATCAGCCACATCTTCTACATACGATATCTTCCCTTCTCTTATATACGGAACTACAAACTCCAAGAACTCAGAGTATTTGTTAAAGTAATCGAAGACGTTAAACCCTTGTATATGGATTCTTTTGTAGGTAATAAGCGAGAGGTTGTACACTGCTTCCGGAATCTGCAGATTGTACTGCGATATCATTCCACATGCTGCGATACGCCCATGTGGTCTCATGTTTAATATCACTGCGTCCAGCATTTTGCCTCCCACGTTCTCGAAATATATGTCAATGCCTTGAGGGAAATACCTCTTAAGGGCAGCATTAAGATCGTTTTCTTCTTTGTAATTGAATGCATCATCGAATCCAAACTTGTTCTTAAGGAGATCAACCTAAAGAAACTCATTAAAAAAAATCAAGGGATCATTTGATACATATGGTTCGGTTAAGAATAGAGAGGTTACCTTTTCTTTGCTACCGGCGCTTCCAACGACATAACAGCCCATCATCTTAGCAAATTGTCCTACAACCTGACCAACAGCACCAGACGCAGCTGACACAAACACATACTCTCCTTTCTTAGGAGAACATATTTCGTAAAATCCAGCATAAGCGGTCATACCTGTAAGGAACAAAGGATAGTGAAATAAATACAATAACGAAATTATTAAAAGACAACCATAAAAAAGCTACTTCTCACGGTTGTTATTGGCATTTTCATTTGCTCATATTACAAGTCCATAGAGATAGATGTTTCAAATGATGATGATACTCGCAACTACGATTGGAATCTTGACCACAATGAACATACCGAGAAGTCCAGTGTAGTAAGATAATGGAAAATCGGTATGAAGAATCTTGAAGTGAAGATTAGGAATTGGGGTAATAACACTATACTCTTCCCATCCAACAGCTCCCCAAATAAAGTCGCCTTCTTTGTAATCTGGGTGACTAGAATCCATCACTTTAGACACTCCAAACCCAGAGATCGCCTACACAAACCCACAACACAACCCAAGAAGAAGATCATGGAATGCCCTTAAACAAATCACATTTCAAACAACAAAGTAGATGATGCTTTTGAACTATATAAAGTCGCTACCTTTCCGGGACTAAAGGACAGAGCAGTAGCAGGTATCAAAGGATCAGGTTTTCTCATACGATTGCGCATGTAAGGATCGCAAGACAAGTAGAGATTCTTCACCAACACCGTCTTAGATCCCGCCGGAACCTTAAGATCGACGGTGGTTGTTGTGATTTGGAGGTCGGATTCGGTGGCGAAACCGTTTACGTAGTCTCGTAATACGACTTGCTTGTTGCTTACAACAGTCGCTCCGATTTCTACTTTAGTCTTCTCCATTGCTCCAAAGATGTTTGTTTTCAGTTCCATCAACGTTTATATTTCTCTGCTTTATATACGCCACAGGTTTGGGAGATAATCAAGAAATTAGTATTTTGTTATTAATATTATCGTTAATTTTCTTGTTTTATCAACCAAAAAAATATATATTTCGAAAAACATCGCTCAATGATTCACTGATAAGGATAGGCGGACCAATTTACTTTTTCGTTTTCAATTTAATTAAGATTTTTCTCCCGTCAATATTCATATTATTAAGCATGCAAAGGTTTGTCAGCGTTTACATCATTCGATAGAAAACCTAGACAATAGTGAAATATGGATCACAAATCTACATTATGTAATATTGTTCTTGCTAATTTGTCTGCACACTTATTTGCTCTACGTCCTTCAAACTTGATTTCAATTGTTTCAAAAGCAAGCCGCCATGCAACAATTGTCTCTGCTTTAAGTCGGAGGTTGGGAGTTAGTTTATTCATAATCTTGTAGACAGAGTAGTTATCTCCCACAAACTCCACATTCTGGTACCCTAAACCCCACGATGCTTGAATAGTCCATAACAAAGCAGTACACTCTGTTTCGATTACGGTATGCCGTCCCTGGAATCTACCCATTCCACAATGCAAGACTGTGCCCTTGTGGTAGCGGATAATCTAACCAAGTCTTGAATCACGATCACCGTCGATGTGTGAGACATCATAGTTACACCGGACACTCCCTTGTCGTGGTGGTGTCCATACAGAATGACACAAATTCACATCCCTGCCATGATCTTCATTTTGTATATTGAGCCATTCATTTGCATCAAACATTATCTTGGCGAGTGTTTCATGTGGCGGTATCTCGTCTGTTGAAAAGAAGTTCATTATGAGCTTTCCACAATCTCCATAAGACCATCACCGGAAGATATTTACCAAGTTCATCGCATGTACATTGTTGATGGTGAGATAAAAGTAGCTCCATCTTGTCTTGTAAAACCATATCTTCATCACCTAGTTCTTCAATCCTCAATCCTAACGCTCGCCAAATCAGCTGCGTATAAAGGCAAGTAAAGAAAAGATGGTTCGTAGTTTCCTCTGAGTTTGTGCAACGACAACAAAATGGATCGATAGGTATATGTCTGCGCCTTAGATTCTCGGATGAGCCTATGGTTTTAGAGCATGATCGCCATAGGAAGTGTCTATGCTTCAGGGATACCTTGAGTCTCCAAATAGCTTTAGACAATTCTAGGTTTGACGCAAGAGGCGCTTGGCGGTCACTGTTAGGTTGAGATTGAGTTGAAGCAAGCCAATACCCAGTTTTCACCGTATATATCCCATTCTGCGTATGACGCCATATATACGTATCTTTGGTGGGTGATGAGGGAAGGAAGATTCTCCTAATAAGAGAGTGGTCAGACCGTTGAATGTAAATATCTAATGCTCGTTCATCCCATTGTTGAGTGGTCGGCTCAATCAAATCACTCAAAGAAAGATTCGGATCCACACCAGGCATTAACGCTGGCGCACGTGAAGGTGTAACGGGAAGCCAATTCTTGCTACCCATTTTTGTATCCTTTCCATTACCAATAACAACTTGTGTACCTTGTTTTAAAAGTATGCTTCCAAACATAAGAGATCTCCAGCCATAAGATGCACCGTTCCTAACAACAACTTGTAGCATATCTGAGTGCCTAAAGTAACGTTGTTTTAGTACCTTATATATTAAGCTTTGGGGTCGTTCTATGATTTTCCAAACATGGTTGGCTAATAATGATTGATTGAAGTCATGGGGACCACGAAATCCCATCCCCCCAACACTTTTTGCTGTTGTCATTTTCCTCCATGATAGCCATGCCATTTTCTTGTTGTCTGAAGTTGTACCCCACCAGAACCTACTTAGGAGGCCATTGATATCTGATGGCTCAGGTTTTCACCCAAGAAATCAATGCAAGCGTACAGTTAAGTA
>OVAN01017086.1:0-10213 GCA_900406275.1 Anastatica hierochuntica
TTCTTCCCAGACTTCTCTCTGTCTACCATCCCGCGCACAGCGAATTCGAGATCCGACTACCTAGCTAGAGGCTCACGTACGATTTCTTATGGTTATATTTATGTAGAATCTTTTCCTCCACCCTGGACAACTAGGACTGGAGAGACTTTCTGATTATAGTTTGGTTGATNTGATAAAAAAAAAAAAAAGAGAGTAGTCTTTGTGAAAAATAACAACATTTATACAAAATTTTTTAACTTAAAATTAACACACAAAAAACCGCGGTATATCCCCTAGTGAATACCAAAACTTAGAAAACTAATTATTCCGGGAGAACCCCGACATGAAAAAACAGACGCCCAGTACTAGCTATTTATTATAGCCTCGTGTACTAAAAATAAAACTATACATAGTGAATATGGTGCAAGTTATAACCGTTTGTCATAAATATATGTGATAGTGATACATCATACAAGCAGTAAATCATGAATCAATATCAATTGATTACTATTTCTAATGAGATTAGTAATTGATTGAAGCGGTAACTATTTCTAGGCTTGTTTGTTGTGGCAGTTAGATATATGTAAATGCGCTAGATGTTGTTTGTTTTACTATATTTAATTTGTATCCAAATGCACATTTAAATATTTGAGATGTTCAATAAAAAAAGTCCAGATATTTGAAATACTATAAAATATAAAATTTGAATATAAATTTTGCATATCAAAATTCAAAAGACTAAAATATTTTTATCTACAAAAATTTTAATTAACAAATTATCAAATGCAAAAAAACGCGAATTATCGAAGCCGCAAAAACCACCAAAACTGCTAAAATCACTAAAACCACAAAAACCGTTAAATATGCAAAATCGCCAAAATCACAAAAATCACAAATATTTCTTGTATTCATTTATTGTTACTTCATCATTCTCTTTGTAATAAACGTGTATTCTACAGAAACCTTAATACAAAATAGGTTATCATCCAAAGTTCTTACGGGATTCTCTCACGATTAGCTTTTCCTCATCCTAAAACACTTTACAAAACTAAGTGTGGATTTCGTTGTCCACATTTTGGCGCCGTGTGTGGGGAAGAGATTCTGAATCCCTGACTCAGCAACTTGAAGATGGATACGATCAACCACGGCGCGAATCGACCAGACCTTGATCCTGTCACTCCGATCTCTCGCTCGTTGAATCGTGGAGACCCTGGTCTCCCAATCGCGGAGCCTCACCGCTCTAATTCTCGCAATGAGTCACAACCTTTGGTAGGCACTCAACCCGAACCTATCATCACAGGAAAAACTGCTCAAAGGCTCCCCAATGATGTCAATTCAAGGCCTATGGTCCTCGACGATTCCCAGCAGCAGACCCTCTCCGGGTCTCTGCATCCGGTGCCAGCTGTGAATCAGGCATCGACTTAGCTTTCTGAGATCCACCAAATGATGTTGCAGCTGGTAAATAGAACCCAATAAAACGAGCGCCTAGTGCACCAGCTCGTATCCAAACAATAACAGTTCGAGGAAGTAGCGAGGTCCCTGACCACGTCGACCCAACCTTCGCAACGATGAGGTTCGGGAGTTACCTTTCAGGACTTAGTAGCCGATCCCTCTTTTCCTCGGAGTCGCTTGGAATTCTCCCCCATTAGCACGATACCTGAGGAACATAGACCTCCTTTCCAAACATCTATCACATGAACGATCCTTGCGTTTAATCCCCCAGTTACCAATGCTATGGGGACCAACATCGCTAGTACAAGCTCGATACCAGTTCATGTATCCCGACAGGTACCTGAGCAGAGTCATCAGTTAACTTTGCCACCTCCTATATTCAGGTCCAGAGAAGACACTTCGGTTCCACCTAGTGGTAGAACCACAGGCTCAGTCCACCGGACTCGAGACCTGTCCCCCGACTCGGAGGCTCAAAGACAAACAAAAGCTACAACTATAGCTTATCCGAGCCTTCTAGCTAACCGCTCTTGGCAAAGTAACCAAGGAGCCTGAGAAAGACCCATCTCTTGAGCCACCTAGAAGCGCAAACAAACATGGCACCGTCGTGAACCACTCAATCGAGTACCTATCGAAGATCCAAACGTCCTTCCATTGGACGGGCCTGAGGCTATCCAGAGGTACATGGAAAGAACACCTGCAACTCTCTCGAAGTTGAATGCTCAGGTCCATAAGGCAACGAGTTCAGCTCCCGAAATTGAGAGCATAATCGCAGAAACTCGAGGCACACCGTTCACAGATAGAATCGCAAATTCCTATATCAGGGACACTAGAAAAATTTGAATCCCCAAGTACAACGAAACTTCAGATCTTAAAGCTCACCGCAGAGCTTTTAGGATAACTATCGTTAAAGCCCACTTCACCTGTTAAGAGTGTGAAGCAGGCTACTGTCGAACTTTCGCCGAGAACCTAGTCGGGACAGCCTTCGAATGGTTCTCAACTGTTGAGCCAAATTCGATAGATAGCTTTGATCAGTTGACTAATGCTTTTATAAAGCAATATTCGACCCACATCAAAAAGCAGGCTTCTGAAGTAGACCTCTGGAAAATTAGGCAACGAGTGAGAGACTCACTGCGAGTTTACATAGATAAATTCAGAGCAGTGAGGACCAAGCTCTCGAATCCTAACTACCAGGTCACTATTGAGGCCCTCAAAAGAGGTCTCTAGTATCGATCTTAATTCTGGTTAGAGCTAACGATTAACCCTCCTTTGACAATCGACGATGCACTCTATAGAGCATCCCGATTCATCACTTTAGAGGAGAAAATCCATAAGAAACCTCAGAACCCTCCAAAGGCTGACGGTCAAGAGGGAAAGGGTCCCTCTAAAAGGAGAAACTTCTGAAATGGTCAAACCCAAGGGGAGCACTCTTATGAGGTAGAGGAAACGCAGCAGGAGAAACCTGTCGCTACAACGAGTAAGGCACCTTGGACCAAAGCCTACAATGAGAGTAAATTCCGCTCTTATCACAAAAGAAAAGGCCATGCCATCGAGGAGTGTTGAGACCTTCAACGTCAATTAGCTGACAAATTTGATTCTGTAGAAATATAGGACATGGATCTTAGAAAGCCAACACATTTTCAAAAAAGAGCCCCGAGAGAGGCATCGCCAAAGCGAAACAGGTCCCCTGAAAAGGAAACTGATTCGCCGCCTCCAGCTCCTAAGAAAAGGGTTAACATAATCCTTGGAAAATTCCCTCAGGGAAAAAGCCTTCGGGTTGGTGTGCCGAAACCTTTACGTGAGGGAACGATAGTTGCTTTGCTCGATAAGGCCTCTGGTCAGCAAACATCCGATACAAGAATTGATTATATCCTTGGAGGTCTTGACATCTGTTAAGACTCCGTAAACTCAATCAAGGGTCACCTGCGCAAGGTCGAGCCAAGTGCTCGAACGAAACCTCCCACTAAAGAACCTAATACTAAGATCTCCTTCTGGGAAAGTGAGACCCTAGATCTCGACAAACCTCATGACGGCGCATTAGTCGTCACCCTCAATGTCGCAGGGTATAAGGTACCTAAGCTAATGGTCGATACCGGAAGCTCTGTTGATTTAATCTTCTATAACGCCCTAAAAGGAATTGATATAGATGACTACGAGATCACCGAGGAGAAGGCTAATCTCGAAGGTTTCTCTGGAGAAACAGCTATCTCTTTGGGAACTATCAAGCTCTCAGTCATGGCTGGCGAAGTTATGAAAATGATTAACTTCATGGTCATAGACCAACCGGCCCCATTTCATGCGATCTTGGGAAGATCATGGATCCATAAGTTGAAGGCAGTAACGTCTATCTATCACCAATACGTGAAATTCCCAACTCCCGATGAAGTAGCTACACAATTCGTGGCAGTCAGAAGGTCTATGCTACGTGGGAGGTTTCTGAATCCTCAAGGAATCACCCCTATAGCAAATACAGACCCAGGAGAATCGTGAAATACAGAAAAACGTACGAGGTCCACCAAGAAACCTCACCGAACAGGTCTGTATTGACGATTCTAATCCTGAACGATGGGTGAATAGTGGGTCCAAATTGCCTCCCGAAACCAAAAAAGGACTCATTGAGTTCCTTAAAAGTAATGTCGGGACCTTTGTGTGGTCCACCAGTGACATGAAAGGAATCAATCCAAATGTGAAAACCCATAAGCTCAATGTGGATCCCACCTTTAGGCCGATCAAACAAAAATGCCGTAAACTAGGCCAAGAAAATGCTCAAGCAGTTAACGACGAAGTTGATCGACTCACGAAAGCAGGTTCCATTCGAGAAGTATACTATCCCGACTGACTCGCTAACCCAATGGTGGTTAAAAAGAAAAGCGGGAAGTGAAGAATTTGCATCGACTTCACCGATCTGAACAAAGCTTGTCCAAAAGACAACTTTCCGTTACCTCACATCGATCAAGTAGTTGAGGCCACAACTGGCCATCAACTCTTATCCTCATGGATGCGTTCTCAGGATACAATTAGATCATGATGGATCCTGAGGATCAAGAGAAAATCGCTTTTATAACAGAGCGCGGAACCTATTGCTATAAGGTGATGCCTTTCGGTTTAAAGAACGCAGGAGCTACCTATCAAAGGCTCGTGAACAATATGTTTGTCCGACAGCTCGAAAAAACCATGGAGGTTTACATAGATGACATGTTGGTCAAATCTTCACTCGGAGAAGATCACGTCTCCCACCTAAAAGAATGCTTTGATGTCCTGAATAAATACAATATGAAGCTAAACCCTGCTGAGTGTACTTTTGGAGTACCTTCAGGAGAATTCCAAGGCATTGGTAATAGAACGAGGTATTGAAGCCAACCCGAAACAGATAGCTACCTTCCTGGAAATTCCATCACCCAAAACTACAAGCGAAGTATAGAGGCTGACAGGACGAATCACCACCTTAAACTGATTCATCTCCAGATCTACCGACAAATGCTTTCCGTTCTACAAACTTCTGAAAAATAATAAGAAGTTCCTATGGAACGAGAAGTGCGAGGAAGCTTTCAAACAACTAAAGTCATACCTCTCCGAGCCTTCAATATTGTCCAAACCAATAGAAGGGGAGCCGCTATACCTCTATGTCACCGTATCACCAGTAATAGTTAGCGGCGTGCAAGTACGGGAAGAACAAAATGAACATAGACATGTTTACTACACTAGTAAAAGTCTAGTAGACGCAAAAACCAGGTACCCTGCCTTGGAGAAACTAGCTCTGACTGTCGTAACCGCAACCAGAAAGCTCCGACCTTACTTCCAATCACACTCAATAATCGTAATGACCTCCCAGCCATTACGGACGATCCTGCACAGCCGTAGCCAATCTAGGCGCCTTGTTAAATGGGCCATTGAACTCAGTGAATATGATATAGAATACAAACCTCGAACAGCAGCTAAAGCTCAAGTTCTCGCTGACTTTGTTATCGAGCTAGCCTCCGAACATCTTGACGCAAGCTCGATAACCCCAAAATGGATCCTCCATGTCGATGGAGCATCCTTGAGACAAGGTTCCGGAATCGGCTTAAGGCTAACTTCGTCAGCCGGTGAGATAATCGAACAATCTTACATATTAGGTTTCACTACTTCAAACAATGAAGCCGAATACGAAGCGCTAATAGCAGGCCTAAAATTGGCATAAGCCTCGAGATCCAAGATTTCAGCGCTTATAGTGATTTCCAGCTAGTGGCAAGACAGTTTCACGGAGAATACAAAACAAGGGACGAAAGAATGGGGGCATACCTCGAGGTTGTCCAAAACCTTACCAAACAATTTACAAAATTTGAACTGACAAGGATCCCCCGAGGAGAAAACTCCTCAGCCGATGCCTTAGTAGCTCTAGCCTCCACTTTCGACCCTCTCGCCAAACGAATCATACTAGTCGAAGGCATAGACAAGTCGAGCATTGATATAGCTACCAAAGCTTACATCAAGAATGACTCCAAAGAATAGCAAGACGATAGTCAACCCCAAGTGGTAATCACTACAGCTGTCGGGGATGACCCTAGCTCCGAGTTTCCGACCCAAGTCCTCACGACATTTTGGTTTCCGAAAACCAAAATCCGCAATTTCAAGAAACGAACCTCTGGAGGCACAATCCTGGCTCCGATTTTGGCCGTATACACGACAGGTACCTCTAAGAACAGAGATTCTTCTGATTCTCAAGATACCTCTGGGGGAACAATACAGAGTCCAGACACTAAACTTAGTGCAGAAGGTACTCCTGAGAACATAGACCCTTCAGACCTCCATTCTCAGGAGACCTCCGGGGGCACGACCCAGACTCATATAAACCCTAACACAGAAAACGAACAAGAACCTATAAGCGAAACAGCCCAGGACCCACCAATATCCCTCCACGATAAGGTCCTTGGAAAGGAGGATTGAAGAATCCCAACTATGTAATACATTCGGGAGGGTATACCCCCCCCCCATAAGTGGGAGGCTCGAAAACTCAAACCATTAAGTGCAAGGTATTGCATAATCGACTCCAACATGTACAAACGAAGTGTATCAGGCCTGTACCTAAAATGCTTTCATGGTCTTGACGCCATCAAACTCATGAAGGAAGTGCATGAGGGCTCTTGCGGAAACCACTCCGGTGGTCGAGCCCTAGCCACCCGAATCAAAAGAGAAGGCTACTTTTGGCTAACTATAATCGAGGACTGCGAGGTATATTCCTCTCAATGCGACAAATGCCAAAGACATGCCTCGTTCATCCATCAGCCAACCAAAAAACTATCCTCGATATTCTCACCTTACCCTTTTATGCGTTGGTCCATGGATTTCGTAGGACCTCTAGCGGCTTCAGGAAAAGGGCAACAGAATTTCCTGTTAGCCCTAACAGACTATTTTACCAAATGGATAAAGGCCGAGGCTCTCCAGTAAGTAACCAAATTCAGGTCGAAATATTCGTATGGCGAGACATCATATGTCGTCACAGAGTCCCTTACAAAATCGTAACCGATAACGGATCACAGTTTATATCCGATGACTTCACAACGTTCTGTGAAAAATGGGATATACGTCTCACTACTTCTACACCTCGATATCTTAAGGGAAACGGTCAGGCGGAGGCTGCTAATAAGTCAAATTTAGCAAACCTCAAGAGACGTCTAGGTACCAACAAGAAGTCTTGGTTCGATAAGTTACCCGAAGTCCTGTGGGCATGCCGAACCACCCCAAGAAGAGTCACAGAGGAAACTCCATCCTCTTTAGCTTACGGGATGAAAGCAGTAGTCCTAGCCGAAACTTCTGTTGGGAGCCTTCGACGAAGCCTATGTACTTCAAACCCCGAAGCCAACAATCAGCTATTCATGGATAATCTCGACCTAATCGAGGAATGACGAGATCAAGCATTGCTTCGCATCCAAAATTACCAGCAAGCAATTGCCCGACACTACAACTCTAAAGTGAGGTCTCAGAGATTTGCAATTTGCGACCTCGTGCTAAGGAAAGTATTTGAAAGTACCAAAGAGCGAGGTGCTAGGAAGTTAGGAACCAATTGGGAGGGTCCTTATTGGATCATCCACGAGGTACGACCTGGCGTTTACAAGCTCGTAAAAGTACGGACAGAGGTACCTGAGATATGATCATGGAATGCCATGAACCTCAAGAAATACTATCACTAGGTACTATCATCCATTTGAACTACGTTAGGGTTGATCCCTCGACAGGGTACGTAGGCATCTCCACGTAATGAGTGCAACCCCAATCTCATAGAAATCTCCTTTATACTAACCAAAGGGGGCATATACTCGAACAAGAGCATAGAGCCCAAGATTTCCACATCCTGATACAAAATTAAGGATTGAAGAGCCTCAAACATAATGTAATTGCTACAACTTGCTTGTATTCAATGTACGGTATCATTAAAGAAAGCTTTGACAACAATTTCAGGTTCCTAGAAACCTAATCATTTAAAGGTCTTAAAATCCTTACAAAAAGTTCAGGTTCCCAGAAACCTGATTACCTAAAGGTCTTAAAATCCTTATACAAATTTCAGGTTCCCAGAACCCTGATTACCTAAAGGTCTTAAAATCCTTATACAAATTCCAGGTTCCCAGAAACCTGATTACCTAAAGGTCTTAAAATCTTTATACAAATTCTAGGTTCCTAGAATCCTAACTACATAAAGGTCTTAAAATCTTTATACAAATTCCAGGTTCCCATAAACCTGACTACATAAAGGTTTTAAAATCCTAATGATAATCTCAGGTTCCCAAAAACCTGAAGGTCTTAAAATCCTAATGACAATCCCAGGTTCCCAGAAACCTGAATAATCAAGGGTCCTAAAATCCTTGAATAAAATCCTGGTTTCCAGAAACATGATCATCAACAGGCCCTAATTTTACTTTCAGATGAATCGAAATCTGATCAACAAAAGGCTTTTGGGAGGGTCCATACCAGTCAAAACCTGAAAAGTTAATTTCTAGACACAGGTCCCCCGAAACCTAATTGATTGAAGTCTTCCGGAACGTGATTCCTCAGAAAGACTTAGAATTCTCATCAATATTCGATTAGCGGAAACCTCACGATAAGAGGTCCCGAGAACTGATGAAACTTGGTCATAAACTTGGTGAATATGAGAAGATCATTTAAAAAAATTATCAGAGGCTTGAAGCAAGGAGACCAAAGGTCCCGACACCCGAGCCAGAAAGCTAAAAAGCTATCTAAAGAATTAATTACTCCAAAACCTTGGAAACCATAAG
Source organism: Anastatica hierochuntica (assembly GCA_900406275.1). Taxonomy (NCBI): domain Eukaryota; kingdom Viridiplantae; phylum Streptophyta; class Magnoliopsida; order Brassicales; family Brassicaceae; genus Anastatica; species Anastatica hierochuntica. The sequence continues at coordinate 8,679 of OVAN01017086.1, forward strand.
TCATTGAAACAAAACCTAAAGCTGAAAGGGTAACCATTGCCGGAAGCTTAGGTCCGTCAGATGTGTATCTAAGAGAGATCATAAAATATTTTCTAAGTATGAAGTTCATATTCTAAAAAGTAAGCGAAAGCTAAAACATAAGATTTAAGACTCTAAACTCATATTTAAAAGCCTCCCCCATGCTATTAGGTTTAGGTTTAACAACAAGGAAAAGATTTAAAAGCCTCCTCAGGCTATAAATCCAAACGAAACCAAAAGGTGAAGCCCCAACGGGCAAATGTCTGAAACGAAATTTAAATAAAAAGAAATGTAAGATAAGCTCTCATCCTTCTCTCCCATCATCACCCCGATCGTCTCCAACCTTCTCTTCATCAATCTTGTCTTCAACCCCTTTCGACACTCATTCACGAACTGATTCAGGTTCCACCAAACCTAAGTTAGAACCATATTCACCAGAAAAGGTTGGATTGGAAAAGTTAATCTCAAGTGTACCTGAGCTCTCAGAAATCTGGGGAAGGGAAAGCTTGCCCAGAAAAATTAGACACTTGAGCCTTCTCATATGCAGAGGTAGCCTCAGGAAGCAGGGCCATCAGACGGTTGGGCTCTTCCTCTCACTCTTGATCTCGTTAGCTAACATGAATTCGAGAAGATCATTGTTAGCCTTAAGCTCTTGTGCATAAATTTGAAGAGAAACCTCCTCTCTCCTCTTAAAGAACTTCTCCTTAACAGTAGCAAGAATTTTGTAATTAGCTTCTGCTACCTCTTTCTTCCCAGCCCGAACAACCAGCTTGACTTCAACCTCCTTGTTGGCCTGGGCATCCTTCGCAGCTGAAATCAGCTCCTTCACCTGATGATCAGCGATCCTCTTAGCATTTTCTAACAAAGCGATCCTCCTGTCCTTTACCTCAAGATCGAGAGACAGATCTTGTTCCTTCCAACTCAAAATCGTTACCTGAGAGCTAAGACTCTCAACCTCAGCCTAGAGCTTAGAGACTTGAGATTTAGCATAATCCAACTCCTCTTTAGTGACTTTCAAAAGGTCTCTCACTTCATCAAGTTCCCTGGCATCTGGGGAACCTCTGACCGTATCCTCAAACTTCAACTGAGCTTTGTTGATAGCTCCAACTAGCTGGTTAAGACACAATGAGTCAGTAATGAAAATGACTTAAAAGAAAAATAAGAATATGACAAACCAATGACCGATACCTGACCAAGGTAGTAAGCGACATCGATGTATTCCTCTCGATTGGTCAGATTATTGATAGCAGAAAGGGAGCATTCGTTTCTTTTCATGTGACACATCAGTGTTCCTAACCCCCAAGCATCATCCAAAATCAATCCAGGTTTCGAGTGAGAAAAGGTCCAGCCTACGGTACCTCCTTTGGATGAGGAAGATGAGAACCTCGATGCCTTCTCTCCATGATTAGGTCTGGGTCTCTTACTCGGAGGGACCTCCACCTCCTGGCAGTTCTGCACTTGAGGAGGACTCGTGTCCATCGCCTGCAATTCAGGTTCCTGAGCTTTTTTTTTGGACC
>OVAN01017087.1:0-10213 GCA_900406275.1 Anastatica hierochuntica
ATTTGCATTCAGATTTTCATGTATATCTTAAGCATCTTTGCATTCCCCGGTTTAAGGAGCTTGTTGGTTTAATCAAAAGATATGATTAATCATGCTAACGGTTGGAGGAGGAATTCGCACCCTCCGATCGAATCTCGACTCACCAGAATAAGACCGAAAGAAAATAGGATCCAAAAGAGAGGAAAGCCCATCAGAGTATCAAAGTCCATTTTCGAGGACCAACTTTAGTCTACGCCTCGGGAGGGAAATCCGAGGCGAGACATATAAAAGAGTTCTTACCTCGAGACAAGGGGAGCCTCGAAGGATCGTATCATCATTCCCTGAGGACGGGAACACGACAAACGACAAGGATTACAAGGAATGAGACTATAAAATACAGCGGAAGCATACAGAAAAGCGCGTCGGAGGGCTCATGACCTCTGTACAGACGGCAGAAGCCCATACCCGACAATCTGGACTTCTCGACAAACGTGTACTCATGCGACAGACCTGCTCGGCCGTAGATAAAGCAAATCAGGCATAGTACAACATGACAAGGGCAAATTAGTAAAAGATCATGTGGAAAATGGCGGGAAAGAACGACCTAATCAAGGAGAGAACGCCTATAAAAGGAGAAGAGGGAGAACGGAGAAAAGGATCCGATTTTTTAGCTTACACAATACTCTTCTTGTAACGGTGACCTCGCTATCCACGAGGCCACCTCTCTTCTCTTGAAATAAAATACTTTTTTCCCTCAAAACCTCTAAGTCTTTTCATCGTAGATTGGTTTTAGCAACCAACATTTGGCGCCGTCTGTGGAGACGATTAAGAAGAAAACAGAAAAAATCGACGACGATGATAATCGCTGGGATAGAACCAGAAGATCCTCTGGGAGAATGCGACATCATAACATGACCCAAAATATGGAACTCAAAGGAGAAGACGACGACGAAATAACCTTTACCGACGTAGATCTGGAGAGACTCGACCGCCCGCACAACGACCCACTCGTCATAACACTCTTCATAGTCGGGCGGCAAATAGACAACGTACTGGTAGACACCGATAGCACCATCGACACGATCTCGGCGGCGGCCCTCCAAAACATGGATCTCAAAGATGCGAAAATAAAGCCTACCACGAAACCACTCACCGGATTCAACGGAAAAACCTCCCGCTCGATAGGCACGATAAAACTGTCCACTTTCATCTGCGGAGTCACCAAAATCGTACGGTTCCCCGTCGTTAACTCTCCGACGTCGTTTAACACCGTTCTCGGAACACCTTTGATCCATGATATGAAGGCGGTCTCGTTAACCTACCATCAGTGCCTCAAGTTCCCAACGCCCACCGGAACGAGAACCTTTAAGGGAGACCAGGGGATGGCTCGAAAGTGTTTTCTGAACGAACACTACTACCAAAAATCTCGGCACATCGTGGTGGTAGGAGATAGCAGGGTCATCCAAACCCCTGAGCCAGAGATGATATCACAAGAAGCCATTGACCCATCCGAGACTACGAGGTGCGTCGGAATCGGCGCGAACTTATCATCGGTTATTAAGGCAGAACTCATGACTTTTCTCTGACAAAACAAGAACGTTCGCTTGGACAGCCAGGGATATGCCAGGCATTGACCCCGTGATTACCTGCCATGAACTCAACGTCGACCCGACATACAAACCCGTCAACAAAAAGCGAAGAAAACTAGGGCCAGAAAGAGCACAAGCCGTAAATGAGGAAATAGAGCGACTAATCGAGGCAGGGTCAATCTCAGAAGTAAAATACCCGGACAAGCTCGCGAACCCCGTCGTAGTAAAAAAGAAGAACGGTAAATGGAGGGTTTGCGTTGACTTCACATATCACAACAAGGCGTGCCCGAAAGATAGCTTCCCGCTCCCGCACATTAACAGAATAGTCGAGACCACGACTGGGCACGAGCTCCTGTCTCTCATGGACACCTTCTCAGGGTATAACCAAATCATGATGCATCCCGAAGACCAAGAAAAAACTTCCTTCATTACCGATCGAGGAACGTACTGTTATAAGGTCATGCCGTTCGGGCTAAAAAACGTTGGGGCCACCTACCAAAGGTTAGTCAACAAAATGTTTGCCGATCAGCTAGGGAAAACTATGGAAGTATACATAGACGACATGTTGGTAAAATCTAGCGTGGAAACCGATCACGTGAAACACTTGCGCGACTGTTTCGCCACCCTGAACAAGTACAACATGAAGCTCAACCCAGCCAAGTGCACCTTCAGAGTCACCTCCGGGGAATTCCTCGGGTACATAGTAACCCAAAGAGGTATCGAGGCGAATCCCAAGCAAATTTCGGCCATCGCAAACCTGCCATCTCCAAGGAACGCACGCGAGGTACAAAAACTAACCGGTAGGATCTTGGCGCTCAATCGATTCATCTCAAGGTCGACCAATAAATGCCTCCCCTTCTACCAGCTCCTGAGGAGTAACAAACGATTCGAAATGAACAAGGAATGCAAAGCGGCGTTCAATCAACTCAAAGAATATCTGGCCACCGCTCCAATCTTGTCCAAACCCGAGGACCAAGAAACCTTTTACTTATACGTAGCAATCTCAACGGCAGCGGTCAGCGGAGTCCTCGTACGAGAGGATCGAGGAGAGAAAAAACCCATATTCTACGTCAGCAAGGCACTCGACAACGCGAAATCAAGATACCCTACCCTAGAGAAATTGGCCCTGGCAGTCGTCACTTCGGCGAGAAAGCTCCGACCGTACTTCCAGTCACACGCCATCGTCGTGTTAACTAATCAGCCGCTTCGCATGGTCATGCACAGTCCCACATAGTCCGGACGAGGAGCCAAGTGGGCCGTCGAACTTAGCGAATACGACATCGAGTACCGAACCTGAACCAGCGCCAAGTCAAAAGTACTCGCCAACTTTCTAATCGATCTCCCTCCGAGTGCGACCACAAGAGCGGTAGAGGAAAGCCCCTGGGCACTCTTTGTCGATGGATCAACCAGTCAACACGGCTCGGGGATCGGAATTCGCCTTGAATCGCCCACAAAAGAAATTCTCAAGCAGTTGTTCCGTCTTGCCTTCCCCGCATCGAACAATGAAGCCGAGTACGAGGCCCTGATAGCCGGAATATGATTGGCTAAAGCAAGCAGCCTTTTGCGATTCCCAACTAGTGGCCAACCAATTCAGCAGAAATTTCGACGCAAAGAACGAACACATGGACGCCTACCTCCGCGTGGTCCAGTCACTAGCAGAAGAATTCGAGGCCTTCAGCCTAACCAAGATACCACGTAGCAAAAATGCCTCTACCGACGCACTAGCCGCCATAGCCTCTACGTCCTACCCCACAGTCAGGCGAACGATCCCAGACAAAAGCATTGATTCACCGAGCATCGAACTACCCAAAGGCGTCTGCACCATATCAGAGTTAGAACAAATGGAAAACGAAGACGAAGACCCTCCCGAAGCCCACACCGGTGATAACGACGAACCCGCAAACGAGGACTGGCGAACGGAAATACTGTTGTACTTAGAAGACAAAGAGCTACCAAGCAACAAATGGGCAGCCCAGAGACTAAGAACCAAAGCAACACGATACTATCACCTGGACGGGAACCTATATCGGTGGAGCACCTCGAACATCCTCCTCCATTGCATCGCCGGTGAGGAAATCGAACAAGTCATGCGAGAAACACACGAGGGGGCCGACGGAAACCACTTCGGTGGTAGAGCGTTAGCAATAAAAATCAAGCACCACAACTACTACTGGCCCACGATGATGGCAGACTGCGAGCGATTCGTTAAAAAGTGCGAGCCCTGCCAGCGACATGCCCCGACGATCCACGTCCCCACCGAACTCCTTAATGTCGCTGCAGCTCCTTACCCGTTCATGAGGTGGGCCATGGATTTAATTGGACCCCTGCCTGCATCCCACCAAAAGAAATTTATCCTTATCGTTACTGATTACTTCACCAAATCGGTTGAGGCCAAGGCTTTCAAAAAAATCAAGGCAATGGATGTCCAAAAGTTTGTATGGAATTATGTCATCTGCCGACACGGTCTGCCATATGAAATAGTAACCGACAACGGTAGCGTATTCACGTCAGACTTCTTCGAAGGCTTCTGCGCACGATGTAATATCCGATTTAACAAATCGACAACACGGTACCCCGAAGGAAACGGACAAGCAGAGGCCACCAACAAATATATACTCGACGGAATCAAAAAGCGACTCGAAGATAAAATAGGCGCATGGGCCGACGAATTAGATGAAGTCCTCTGGTCCCACAGAACGACCCCACGACGTGGAACCCAACGAATCCCCTTCTCGCTAGCATACAGAATGGAAGCTATGTCACCGGCACAATGCTCGTCCAAAATCCGCTAATAAACGACGCAATGATCCGTGACCACCTCGATTTCCTCAAAGAAGAACGCAACCAAGCTCTGCTCCAGATACAAAACTATCAACACTAAGTGGCTCGATAGTTCAATAAAAAGTCAATGGACGAAGATTCGAAGAAGGCGACCTAGTTCTGCAAAAATTATTCGAAAATACAGAAGAGAAACCGATCACAAAACTTGGAGCAAGTTGGGAAGGCCCGTACATCGTATCCAAGGTGGTACGACCAAGCGTATACGAGCTACTCGAGATGAATGAGAAACAAGTACCGCACTCCTGGAACGCGATGCACCTAAAGAAGCACTATTAGTAAGACGAATAATATGTCTCTATTTTGAATGTACGAACTACGGAAAGCTTAATCCCCTCGGAGTACGTTGGCAGCCTTCATGGGCACAACCACAATTACAAATATATATATAATACTTATGATGACAATAAACAACAATGTACAAACAACAAATAACAAAAACCGCGACCACGAAAGAAAACGAAAGATGGAGAATGGATAAACAATCTATTCTCACACCCCCACGAGCGCAAAAACGAACAGCTCCGAACATTATATGGATCCAACAAGAATCCCATGGCCTAATTGAGTCCACGACCCGTGCCCCCCATGGGCACAGTGGACTGATCACTCACAACTCTTCTTTGCACTCAAAGGGTAAAATAGGCCCGCCCGATCCGAGCGCAAGTGGCCCAATCGAATCCACATCCATAAGCCAAAACATTCCGCATCAAAGTCAGAATAACAAACCAAAAAAGCGCTCGAAAGAAAACGAGCTTGAATTCATTCACACGAACATGTACAAAAAAATAAGAAAGAGAAAATACAGTAAAATAGAACTCAAAAAGAACAAAGAAAGGAAAGAAAAGGAAAAGTGAGTACACGAACCCACAAAAAGGGTAATACTAATAACCGACTCGAGAACGAGTAAGCAAAGTCAATAGTTGGAGCATGACTAGAAAGGTGGGAAGGAAGGAGTACAATCGAGAGCAACCCAGTCACTAGGCCTGGGCCCCGCTGCCTCGAGCACAGCTACAACCTTTTCACTCCCAGAAAAATCACTCTTAAGCTCCTCGAGCAGGTCTGCGGGCACCGGTATATGGTACAAATCCCGGACCATCTGCTAATATTCATACGCCCCTTTCACCTGACCATAGTCCACCGATCCCGTATGGCATAACGACCCCGTACGGCATCGAGGTGAACCTGACAATGCTCTCGCAATATACCAACTCATCAATGTACGCTCTTTCTCCACCCGACCCATGGCTTGATGTTCAATGCGGTCTCGCGCACCCGAGAAATGATCAACATAAGATTGTAGCCTCTCCTCGTATTCCCCAACCTTCGCCTCCGCCTCTTCCGCACGACAAGTCTGCGCGACGACCTCCTCATGGTATCGCTTCAACATGAACAATACCTTGCTCGGGACCTAGCAAACATAGGAAGCAACAAGCGACAAAGAACATACACACGCAGCTAGCCAAACGAATATACTTACATCTGCAGGCTGCTCAAACAAATCTGCACAGACAGAAGGATCATCGACGCCATCTAGCGGGACAATAAAATCTGCCCCATCCAGCAACCTCCGATACAAATCGGAGAAAGAATCTACAGCAGCGGAAGCCGCTTCGAGCAACGGAGAAGCCGCAACTTGATTGCCCTCGCCTCTTGCGACTCGAGGAACCACGTTCGAAACACCTCGAACTGGCGTATCATAACCAACTTTCCCTTCGATAGCCCCTAATAGACGAGGCGGTTCCCCGAGCCCCTCCTAGTGCAGCCACGAGAAGCCCCCTAAATGCTCCAACGACGACTTCCCACAAACATTATCCGAATTCGACGAAGGAGCGACATTCGACGCACCCCGAGGAACTACACCCAAAACTTCTGACTCGTCAATAAGACGATACGAGGCAGGCGGAAGAGCTCTTCGCTTCGAGGCGCCCTTCCCCTTCCCGATGTCGTTGACCTTCTTCACCTTTTTCGAAGAAACTGCATCGGCCTTCATCGTCGTAACCGCAGTCCTCGCCCGTTTCGCAGTAGACGCACCTACCGTGGTCACATCCCCCGCTAGAGCGACCGAAGACGGAGCTTTAACCGCATGATTCCGATTCCTTTTCTTTTTCTTCGAGGCAGCAGCCACACTCTCCCGCGCAATCCTCAGTTACTCCACTGAAGGCATCTCCCCCGAGGTTGTCAAAAGAAACTCCTTAAAAAAAAGTGGGGGGGGGGAGGAGAAGATAGGATAGTCTCACGTCTGTCAATGACTCCCCTTCGAGCAGGCAGAACAAGCGACTCGATGTGTTCCCACTCCCATCTCAACGCCTAAAACCTCTCCACAGCATCTAAAAGACCCTCCACCGGAGGTTACACCGGAACAGCGTCAACTAAAACAACCACAAGCCAGAAACATCAACAAATCATGCAAAAGGTATACACCAAAAACAAAGTCAAGCAGCAACGAACCGAGCTCGGAGGCAAACTTCCAGACGATGTGCTCAGGCTCGGCCACAGTCGATGGAGCACTTTCACCATCAGCCATTTTACCAAAAGAAAAAGACAAAGCAAAATTCGAGGACAAACCCTAGTAGAAACTTAAACACGACCAAGAGAGAGAACGCAATCCGCGAACACAAATAGCAGAAACAAAGAAAACAAAGAAGCAACAGCCAAAAACAAGGCACAAAAGAAAAATCAAGAGAAACCCAGAACAACGAAAATAAATGGAAAAGCTTTTATAAGAAAAAAGGCCCAAAGGGACTTAACATGAAGCGTCTCCGAAATGCTTCATATCATAACCCATTACTAGATGACGATTGGAATATCCGTGGGACCCCCGAAAGGGACCCACCGAATCGTTCGATAAACACGCCCAAATCAAGAAAAAAGTCAAACCAAATGATGGGAGCCTCGAATGAGGAAAAGACGTCTCGACAAAAAAATGAAACTTCCAAGGCAAACCCTGACACCCACCCACGCAAGGTCACATCCGCAATAAAGACACCAGCAAATCCTCGACGCTCGCTCACTGCCTTTTCGATTGCCATGTGCCTCAACAATCGAACCGAGGGGGGGACTAACTGTTGGAGGAGGGATTCGCACCCTCCGATCGAGCCTCAGCTCACCAGAATAAGGCCGAAAGAAAATAGGATCCAAAAGAGAGGAAGGCCCATCAGAGTATCAAAGCCCATTTCCGAGGACCAACTTTAGTCAACGCCTCGGGAAGGAAATCCGAGGCGAGACATATAAAAGAGTTCTCACCTCGAGATATGGGGAGCCTCGAAGGATCGTACAAAGGAGACATAATGACATCATTCCCTGAGGACGAGAACACGACAAACGACGAGGAATACAAGGAATGAGACTGTGAAATACGTCGGAAGCATACAAAAAAGTGCGTCGTAGGGCTCATGACCTCTGTACAGACGGCAGAAGCCCATACCCGACAATCTGGACTTCTCAACAAACGTGTACTCAGGCGACAAACCTGCTCGGCCGCAGATAAAGCAAATCAGGCATAGTACAACAGGACAAGGGAAAATTAGTAAAGGATCATGTGGAAACTGACGGGAAAGAACGACCTAATCAAGTAGAGAACACCTATAAAAGGAGAAGAGGGAGAACAGAGAAAAGGATCCGATTTTTTTAGCTTACACAATACTCTTCTTATAACGGTGACCTCGCTATCCACGAGGCCAACTCTCTTCTCTTGAAATAAAATACTTTTTCCCTCAAAACCTCTAAATCTTTTCATCGTAGTTTGATTTTAGCAACCAACACTAACATGCTTGCCGTTTTAAATTTTTATAAAGTTCTAGGCAAACAATATTTTATGGGTCTTTTTAATAAAAGATTATTTTTATTTTATCTTTTTAGTCTTTTTCTCTTCAAGGTTTTTATAATTTTTGGTATAGACCCGGAACCTATACCCACTTGCCATGTCCAAGAGACGGCCCTGCTAACATGATGCCAGAGAACTTGGAAAATTGTGTCGTCATTTACTTTTGTTAAATGTCCTATATTTAATCAATCTTTGAACAATCGGGGAGATTTTTACATTCGAAGACAGAGTATATACTTGTTTATGAGTGTAATACTACAAGAAAAAGTGGCATTGATAGCACAATATCAAAGCTATGAAATGTGATATATAGCGTTTTCACAAACGTTATCTTCACCCCAATTATAATAGATCCCCCACCTAAGATAGCATTCTTTTTAACGCTATGTTATTTTTCCACTATAATTGCATTTTTCCCGATTGCTATTGTTGGTTTAACCTATTATAGCGTTTGAAGCGAATCATATATATGGTTTATAATAGCTTTGATGTAGTGCTCTGAATTGTATTGGTAGCTCACATGTACATGCTATAGTACTATGTAATATAACTCATTATTTTTGCTACAATTCAAGGCTTTGTAGCAGACTTTATACGCAATAATAGATGTTATTATATCACTATTTTACTGTGTATAAACTGTTATGAATACTATAGTAGTGAACCATTTTGCCAATGACCAAATTGACACATGATTTCCTAAGTTATACACAAAATCTATAAAGTATGTATTGAGAAACATTGCTCCAACATTGACAAAGAAATGTAAGCCCAATAATGACATTCATCTTAACTCTTGAGTATTTGAAATCATATAGCCTTTCCTATTTTCTACAAGAATCATTCTTCTCTTCACTCTTGAATCTTTCACCAATTCACAAATGAACAAGAACACGGAGTGTGAGCCATATATATTTGAAACTAACAGTGTTAGTAAAAACACCAAAATACTAACACAATGAAAGAAAAATGTGTTGAGCGAGAGAACAAATTTCTGAATTTTACAATAAAACTTACCTTCAAACACAAAGGCTTGAATTTGGATCCTTCTATTACAAAGTTTATTGATAGGTCATTCTTATTAGCTAAGTCATTGTATTGAATCAATATTAACGAACATGGTGTCTTGTAAAAGACACCAAAAAGAAACATGATTGGTACTAAACAAAATTTAGAAAACAAAATTTCTGTAGTGGCTGCAAAACAGAAGCCTTGCCAATGTATTTATAGAAGGCCTGCACGGTTGATGATAATGACAAATTAGATACCTGCGTTTAGTTCACTATCCTATGTGTCTAAGCAAAAAGAATGCATCATGTGTTTATTCGATTGAGAAATTTAGAAAGCTTACTTTATCCATCCTGGATAGATCAAGTATAATCATCAAAATATCAAGTATAACTTCTCGTGGACTTGACTGGTTGAGTAAAATTTTGATTTTGTTAGGATCCAACAGACCTTTGCTAACGAGTTCTATCGCGAGACGTGGACGCAGGGCCGACTGTGGGCAAAGTGTAACACCCGCGTTCGGAAATCCGAACACTTAAGTCCAGAATTGATCAAAAGCTAAGAGGTTAGTTTACAAAAGGGAAGATTTCGTTGGAAAGGACTTAGTCTATGAAAAGATGCATAAAGATGCATAAGGTTCGAAGAAAAGACCTGTAAATTCGACTAAGTTTTGGAGAAACTGGACCAGGAGTGGTTCAGTGACTCCTCAAACACCAGTAATGTATACTGGTGGCAGTCCATAAAAAGGTTGTTATGCTATATAAGGGGGTGGGTATAGTTGAACTGGATGGAATCCCTGGACTTGGCCGTGGACGGATCATAGTTAAGCATACCTACTCGATCATGGATGGACCACCATGAGTTACTTGTTCGGTTATGGGATCAAAGGGAAAGATTGGATCGAATCAAGGATCGTTTGATTGGACTGAATCAGTCAAGGGGAATCCGAATGTGGACTTAGCCAAGATCATGG
>OVAN01017088.1:0-10213 GCA_900406275.1 Anastatica hierochuntica
CACAAAACCGCTCCAAAGAGAGCCAAATACATACTAAAAACCATATATCTCTACTAAAAACCACAATAAAAACCTATAAAATACTATTACATCACAGTGTTGAGAATCATGTGCCTCAAACCAGGTGAAGCAATAATACCCCGACATCGTACGGATGGATTTGGTATCTAAAACAAGTCCTGAGAGCTCCACCACTCGGTCTCAGCTCCAAAATAGTTGTGCGTCGCATAAACGCCACGACCGGTCGCCTCTCCTATGGTGGCAAAAACCGGTCCACGCCTCAGCTCCATGCCTATCTTTCTTAACCACCAGAACCGACCCACAAAAATGCCACGACCGGCTGCCATCCCATTTCTCCCCCCCCCCCCNTCACCATTTCGCCCCAACCATATGTGGCCTTCGACCTCTACCACCGACCGCGACCCTTTCCTCATACAAAACTAGTCATACGACCTCTATCACCCGATAACACTAGTTCCCAAGCCTTTCCCCTATCTGAACACACTTTTACAACACCCAACCAACCCATTACCCATCCAGACAAGCGTATGGCCGAGAAAAAAGTTCTAAACGTCTGTTTTCTCATTTTCTTTGTCGGATCATGCAAAAACTCAAATCATTCAAGGTAATCACTTCAATTCAGCATATATGCGCCATTCAATGGTTAGTTTCAAAGTAGAAACCTCAAGAACACAAGAATACACACTTTGAGCTACAAGGAGTCTATACCGAGCAATTCTTGTAACTTAGCGAATTCATTACTGCCAAGCACAAAATCAACCAAATTTTTTCCAGGACCTCACTCAAGATCTAAAGGACATTTATAGGTTTCAAAGCCTCCTTAAAGACCCTAAAACACAAACGCAAGCCTATGGAGGAAAAATTGAGAATATTTGGACATTAAAGGAACTCCAACAAGGAACTTCAGTTTCAATATACGCCAAGAAGCATTGTGATCAGAGTGAAGAATATTTTGAATCAACGATTGATCCAATCAAGGCAGAGCTGCTCCTCAGTTACATTTAAAGTCTCAAAAATGCATTCAAAAAGACTAAGACTACATTCGGAGAACCTCAAGAGAAATCTAAGCCAAACCCACTTCCATGCCAGCTCAATATCATCAAAAACTTTCAGAAAAATGTGTGAAAGTGGCTGCCTGAGATATACCTTGACTTTTAGCTCAACAGAACACATAAAACTTCGAAATCGGATTCTTTAGAACTCTTATCGAGGAGTTGAACCAGATCCTACCGCTTAAAATGTCTGGATAAAGTGGAAATTTGATGAAGAACAGCCCAAGCATATTTGGAAACGCTCATACTTCATTTTGGAGCATCGTATTGGCCAGATACTGAAGAAAACTCGGCCAAGTCCAAAATGAGTTCCGCCAAGGGAACCAATCAGTTAAATTGACAATTTACTACTTACTAGCATATGAAGAAGGCATTTTTAAGAAATACCAGCATTGGAATGGTCAGAATCGCTCCAGTGCAGTTTCTCATCAAGATGAGCCAAACCGAGCATTCCGATGAGATTAAACCTGGCCACAACAATATTGGAATGATCTCCAGACTTTATACTTCATTTTACAAACTAAATTTGCTATTTTTAGTAAGTTTTTGGTTTTGTCAGATCAATCTTCTCGGATTACAAAAACAGACCATTGAATTTCATTTCGGTATACCGAAAGATCATAAATGACCATTCATATCTCCATAATTTCGACCAGCAGCTTAGTAACTCCTATTCCATACCTTTTACATTAGTTTTCAGTATCTTCCTCACTTGATTTTACATTGGGATAGTGAAAATTAAGTCTGGGGGTTCTTATTGTTAATAATGTTTCTTTTTCTTTGTTTTTGACACTTTTCTTTTCTTTTGAGTCTTTTTCAAAAAAATTCAAAACAAAAATGTTTTAATTTAGTCAAAACAGTCCGGAAACAAGTAAAACTTTGAACTAACCATGTGATTGATGACTAGTGCCCATAGTGTCAATGAATGACTGCAATTTTACCAATTGGAAAAACGCAGGTGGATCAGCTAAACGAGGCACCATATCACTTGATATTCGGGTAATCCTTAGCCACTAAACATTTAAATGAACTTAATTTTCTCTTCTTGAGGGTTGGTATTCATTGAATCAGAATCCTCTTTAAACTTGACAAAATTAAGACTATGGTTCCCCTCTTCCTTCCTTAATCAAAATTTTCAACAAAGTTCTTATGAATATTGTGAATTTCAGAACCAATAATATCCAAATGTGCTTAAAAAGAAAAGAATAAAGGGATCGATAGAAAAAATAAAACGATACCCTATAAAAGTAAGGAAAATTTGATTTTCGGAGGTTGATAGAAAAAATAAAATGATACCCTAGCAAAGTAGGGAGAAATCACCCTCCAAAATGCATTTAAAAGTAAATAAGGAAAAGGAAAGGAATCAATTGTGGGCTTACATTATTTAGGATCTCGTTTGAGTTGAATCTATGTGTTTTTGATGGATACTCTTTAGAAGCGAACGCACGCTGTAGATTATTGGGAATTGTGATGGAGATCCTGGGTCATTCTTGTTGATCATGGCTGAATCGGGGATGTTGTTAGACTTGTTATGATTACTAAAGATTTTATCTAATGTTAATTATGGTGTTAGTGGATCACGACAGTCTAAGTTTCCAATCGGTTCAAAAATCAAAGATAAGTTTCCAAACTTTTAAACCTCTTATCTATTCTTTGTTTTCGTAGATCGAGGACGAGCTGGAAGCTAAGTCCATGGGAGTTGATAACACCATTATTTTACCACTTTTCCTACGATTTTAGTATGTTTACTTGGTGTTTTTATGCAATTCTTAATGATTAGAAGTATTTTTCCTCTATTTGTGGTATTTCAAATCATTTTAGGGTAATCAATGTATTATGGACAATTGTGGAGTTAAATGGATCAAAGTTAGTTTTTGGACAGTTTCCGAGTATCAGAAATATCGTCGAAGATATAGGCCTTGCCTTTAATATATTTTGATGAAACTTGGAGAGGAGCTAGATATTTGAGTTATCTTTCGTATAAAGGTTGTTTCAAATCTTTTGGAGCAGTGGACAAAGAGTTACACCAATTATAGTGAAGACTTGTCCAACTGTCTCGCAGATGAAGGATGCAGAGAAAGGCCAAAACAAAAAGAAGACAATTTGGTTTCGAACCAAACAATCTATAAAATCAAGTTGCTCTACTATAAGTATTTTAAAGTCCAATAACTCAACTCAAGACCCCTTTACACGAAGGCCAACGTTTGGAGGCCTTAAGGCCCGATTTTACTCTTTTGACCTAATAGTTAAATTGTACTATAAATAGTTTCTTTTAGCTTTTTTTTCGAAGAGAGTTGTTTAGGTTTTATATCGAATAAGTGGATAAGGAGTCAGGGATGATACCCTTTGGGATCGTGCTCCTTGTTAGTCTCCAAAGGATCCATCTCATCTCAATACATCCATCTTTCTTTCATCATTCGGTTTTATGAATCCTTCTCCCTTTGATTTGTTATGAGTGCTTGTTGCTATGGTTGATTTCGTGTTTACAAGTCTTTGATATATTATTTTGAATGTCAGGCAGTAGATTAAAAGGATTCAATGAGTTTAATTGAATAGGATTACTAAACGACTAGGTTTTATCAATAACGTTATCATCTTTGCTTGAACAATAATGTTATTTGCTATCTAGGCCAGTTAGCGAGTAGATCAGTAGTATGCTTTCCAGAAGCTTGACATAATGCTGGAAATAGTATTTCATGAGCCTTTCTAAGTAGGCAAAAAAAGTATATCTACATAGGATCGTGAACAATCATTTTTGATCGATTTAATACGTGTTTAGTCTCTACAAGGACATCCAAAAGGCGTTGTCCCTTGATGATTTAAATATAGAATCCCAAACCTCAAAAGTGGAGAGGATTTACATTAGTGGGTATGTTCTAGACTGAAGCATTATGCCCCTAGTCAAGTTTTAATTCCTACTTGTTCACTATAACTCTCTGTTGTTTGATGCATATCATATCATTGATCTCATTTGTAAATTGGCATGTAAAGTAGGTTCGTTTGCATTCATAAAACCATAAAAACCAAATAAAAACAAAAAAAAAACCTTGCATATTTTTTTTCTTAGCTTAGTCCGAAATCATATAAGTTCTAGGTGTGAATAACTAGTCCTGGTGGATTCGATCCCTAAGTATTACTGCGGATGGTGTATAGTTGCAGCTAGGTTTTAACTGGGTAAAACTTGACCCCACATCATATGTTTTGACCCATTAATGTATAACATAAAACTCGCTACCTACCCAAATCAAAGTATCCCATCCAACCGATATATATACAACACTCCCTAACATATAGAACTTCAATCTCAAAGAAAAATGACAACTCTACCTGATTTGCTTGATGATGTTCTTCTTAAAATTATTGCAAATCCTAATCGGCAATCATGTTTACTCCTAGCGCCGTTTGTTTTCACCGGGAAACGATCTTATAGCCTTGTAAATGACGAGGCAGTGTTGAGTCAGTGTAACATTTCAAACATTACATACTACAGCGATTCGATCAACTTTGGAGGTAATTGGCGTAGTTTTTTTGAGAATTGTGTGGCGGCAAGCAATATAAAGGCTATGTATTATGAAGTTATTCGGTTTTCCTCAACTGACATCACGGAAGCATCCAATTGCTTGATCAAAATGTACCTTCCTACGAGGCCTCAACTCTTGTCTTTCGTAACTTCAATGTTCTCTTCGACAATGCAACCATAGTTTTGTGAATGTATGATGCTTATCATGTACCTCTTAACTCTCATCGGTTGGCTACATTTTTTGAATACTTATTGGACCATATATTGTTGCTTCACCCATCTTACAAGAGCACCCACTGGAAAACATTCAAGTACCCCGAAGACGATGTGGTTAGCATTCCGGACTGCTCATCGATCATGACTTAAGGTATGACCCGTTTTGCAACAAATGCATCCTATTTCGGACAGCCCGCAAAGTTTGTAATATTCTTTGATTTATTCATTCTCATGTTTGTTAAGCTTCAAGTTTAAAAATATGTTTGTTTGTTGTTCTTCCTTTATATCCAAAATATATTTATTTTATCATTTTAAAGTTTTACATAGTCAAGAAGAACCCTAAACTAAAAGACTTTAGACCCTACACCATAAACCCTATACACTAAACCCAAAACCCTAAAACCAAAGTCGTACACCTTAGTGTACAAGTGTGCTGATAACATCATTATTTTACCACTTTTCTTGCAGATTTTGCAACGTTTTCTTAGTGTTTTCAGATGAGTTTAACAATCGGAGGTAGCTTTCTTGTATTTGTAGTGTTTCATGTCATTTTATACCAAACGATGCATTTTGCAGCTTTATGCAGCTAATTGGATCAAAAGCCAGTTTCTGGACAGTTTCCGAGCATCAGAAGTATCATCCAAAACGAAGGCCTTAATAGATTTTGATTAAATTGGACAAGAACTATATAATTGAATTAGCTTTCATCTCAAAGTGGTTTCATCTCATTTGGAGCAGTGGAAAAGGAGTTACACCAATTTGACTGAAGACTAGTCCAACTATTTCGCAGATGAACGGTACGTAGAAAGGCCAAAACATATGGAAGACCATTTAGGTTTCGAACCAGACATTCTCCAGACTCAAGTATATCTATTCCAAGTCTTTTAAAACCCAATAACTCAACTCAAAGACCTTGGACTCAAAGTCAATACATTATGAGACCTTACGGCTCATATTTACATAATTATGACCTAATTAAAGGAACACTATAAATAAATGCTTTTAGCCTCTTTAATTCATAGAGTTGACTTAGATTAGGGTTGAATAATACTCTTAGAAAGCAGGGATGACACCCTTTGGGGTCGTGCCCTTTGTGGCCTCCAAAGATCCATCTTCATCATCAATAGAACATCAATTCTTCCATAAACTCGTTTTTATCTTCTCCTCTCTCCTATGATGACTATGAATGCTTGTTGTCCTTATTGATTTCTTGTTTTCATGATATTTTTTTATTCTTTTGCATGTTAGATAGTAGGTAATATGGAGTTTAATAGCTTACATAAATTAAATCTTTAATCGATTATGTTTTACCAATAACGTTATCATATTTGCTCATATGTTAATGATATTCACATACGAAGCTAGTTTGTTAATAGCTCTACAATGTTATACATTCTAAAAGCTAGACTTACCGCTGAAACTTGTATTTGATGAGCCTTTCTACTAGATGCTTTACGAAAGTACACCTATTAGAATCGTGAACAATCATTCTTGATCGAATTATTGCATGTTTATCTATTTCTAAGCTCGTATGAAAGTAGATGTCCCTTGGTATTTAACTAAAGAATCCCGAACCTCGAAAGTAGAGAGGATCTACATTTGTGACTGTGTTCTAGACCAAAGCATTATGCCCCTAGTTGATTTTAGTATCTTGCTTGCTTGTTAAACACTCTCTGCTTGTCTAATTCATATTCATCATTAATCTATCCCTTGTAAATTGGCATATATAATAGGATTTCGTTTTGCATAATTAAATCATAAAAAATCAAATAAAAACCAAATAAAAATCAAACAAACCTTTGGCATATTTTAGTCTTAGCATAATACAAAATCAAAGGGCCCTAAGTGTGAAACCCTAGTATTTGTGGATTTGATCCCTAAGTATTACGGCGAATGTTGTACACTTGCAGCTAGGTTTTAATTGGGTAAAACTTGCCCCCACATCATGTGTTTGGCGCTGTTGCCGGAGATTAGTAGTCTATGCGTTAGGATTTAGTTTAAGATGTTTTCCTTTCTTTTTCTTGCATGTAAATTTGTTTTCACTAGAATTAGGAATTCAATTTTTCTAATACCATTAAGAACTTAGATTTTCTTTTTCTTATTTCACTAGGATACTAACACTTAGAATTAGATTAGGATAGCAAATAATTTTTTGCCTCTTAGGACTTCACTTTTAGTCTAGGATAAGATTTTTCTTTCTTCTTTTTAGATTATGATTTTCCCTTTTCTGATACTACTAAATTTTTCTCTTTGATTTTTTAGGAAAACCAGAGAGAAAATAGGATAACCCTCTCAATATGGCCACATTTTTAAGAAGTTTCAGCCCTCATGAACTCAAAAAAATTCAAATTAAGGAGGAGCCGAGCCACATCCTTAGAGACATCAACCATGAAGAGACCCTGAAGAGCTGAAATTTCGCATCCATGGAGCATATGATCCACGACAAAGGATCCTGCCTTAGATCAACCATTGGGGATTGCTATTTTGACTAAAAACTTTTTGGAAATCATCAATAAGTCCATCAAAGATAAAGCGTCACCTCAAAGAGATCACCGGAGAATTAAAAAACCAAAGATTTTGGTAAGTTCTATCACTTAAGCTCAACATCAAATTACCAATCTACCTCTGGCCAGCCACGTCCTACTTCTTTTGATGTTCATAATCACGTACCAATGGAGCCTTTCAAGTATTAACTTGAAGTCTTGGTGGCACAATTCATCAGTGATCAAAGAGAAGTGAAGCAAGACTTCAAAACGGAGCTGGACAACAAGAAATTCGAGGTAAAGAAGAATTTTGGAGAGCTTTAAGCTAAACTACAGACCTTTTAATACTCTTGAAGACTCTCTAAATTCATTACCAGAGACTATCAAGGGAAATGCTCCAGCCCATTCCAAATAAGATCCTCAAACCGAAGAAACCGAAGAAACTTGGAAAGTGGCATCAATAAGAAGAATACTCATGTACAAAGTGGAGCACATCCAAAGCTTCAAGGAACTTATACTTAAGTCATTGTGGACCTTAATTTCAAATTTAAAAGGATCCACAATCATCTTCTTATGAAGATCATGAAGCTAGAAGGCGAAATTGGTTAATTCACAACAAAACCGATGAAATAAACATTCATATGGGAGATGTCCAGCACTTCACCAACTGATATTGGAGCTAAGCTTGATGGCACATTCATTACCTTGAACAAGATCAAGATAACCGTGTAGAGAAGATGCTAGCACTCACATGCTTTGAAGATATATCTTAAGACTAGCAAGGAAAGTGATTAGCCACGTGATACTAGAGTCGGCCAGCCACATTTTGTAAATTACATTCCTTTGATGAGGATCCAAAGGATCCAAGTTACAAATCAAAACGACAAGCTCGGTTTGCTCATAAGCAAGAAGAAAATTTGAGAACTAAAGAAGTCTTAGAAGCAGTAGGAGATACTAAAGAATTAGTCTAAATGGACTATAGAATACATCAATATCAACAAGAAGTCATTCCAAGATGAGCAGCACCTTCACACTTCCTTCCAAGACGATTTCATATTCTCATATCTATTCAATTCGTATGAACCAGAGAAGAAAGCTCAGAAACACATTGAAGATCTAAGTTGAATCATTGGAAACACGAGGACAAGAAGTCACAAGTCTCCTATCTGAGCATCCTCATCACATCCTCATCTCATATTCTCTCCTGTTTAAGTATTTGTTTTATTTTGATTTTAGAATAAGATCATGGAATCAATGTTGATTAATTTTGGTGTTATATGATTTTAAAATTTAATAGTTTTTATACTTTGTTTTTCATAGGAACACACATTGGAATCAAGAATACCGGAGAAGAAAAATCCAGACTAGTTCG
The DNA here is from genome assembly GCA_900406275.1 of Anastatica hierochuntica. Taxonomy (NCBI): domain Eukaryota; kingdom Viridiplantae; phylum Streptophyta; class Magnoliopsida; order Brassicales; family Brassicaceae; genus Anastatica; species Anastatica hierochuntica. The sequence continues at coordinate 8,665 of OVAN01017088.1, forward strand.
GACGTTTGGATAACTTGATGAGGCACTTAGCACAAAACACCGGCCGCGATGAAGCTCCCTGCAAAAACCTGTCCAAAGCCTCCCGCCACACGGTGCAAGAACCTCCTCCTACCTACTCCAACCTTGCTCCAGCATCGGCCCAAGTGACCTCCAGAACCGGTCACCTCCTCCATTTCAAGACCCGACTGGTGTCACGGCCATTGTGTCTCAACCATTCGTGGCTTCTTTCTCCCACCACCAGCCATGTGCAATCCTATGTCCAACTCAAGTCCCAACACGCACGATAATCGGGACTACCCTTTCCCTACCGTTTCCCCAATCCAACCATACATTTCCCCCAAGCTGACCCACCATACGACCATGCAGACACATATTGACCGAGCAAAACCAATTCGAACGTCCGTTTCGCATTTTCTTGGCCGGATGAATACCAAACCCAAAAATATTCAAGGACCAATAGCCATATCACATTAAAAGCATCAAATTAAGATGTTTTTCAAGGTTGGGACGTTCTGGATGCAAGTACACAGTTGGAGCCATAAGGATTTTCAAACCGAGTCAATTTTCGCAACCAAGTCAAACCATTCTCACCAAGTAAGAAATTATCCAAACTTTCCAGTACTTTATAAAAGTTGTCAAGAGGAGTTCATGTGTGGAATGAACCTTAAAGACCCTAAGACTCAAAGGCGAGGGTATGGAGACAATATTACAAGAAATTGGACCATAAAGGAACTTTGAGAACGAGCATCAACTTTTATCAAAGCCAAGGTGTCTTGTGACCAGATTGAATAGTCTTTGGAGCGGACAAAAGTTTTGATGAAGGAAGAGCCATTCTTCAACTACATTCAAAGGCTCAAAAATGCGACCAAAAGGACAAAGACATAATTGGAGCATCTCAAGAGCAATCTAAGTCAAACCAACTATCACACCTGCGCATTCTCATCCAATATATTATAAAAATGTGGTCACTTGGCTGGTAGAGATAATCACATGACTTTGCCTCAACGGAGACACAAAACCGACGAATTCAGTTGATTCAAAACTCATATCTAAAATTTGAACCAAGTTTTACACTGAATATGCCTAGAAAAAGTGGAAATTTTATATAGAATAGCCTAAATAGTTTTGGAAGCGCAAACATTTTATCCTGGAGCACCCGATTGGCCAAAAACAAAAGAAGATTTGGCCAAAGCAAAATCGTGCTCCAACAAGCAAACCAAACTGTCAAATTGAAGATTCATGAGTAAATAGCATATGTAGAAGGCGTTTATAAATAAATGTCAGCCCTAGAATAGTCAAAATTTCAAACAGCCCGATTTCTCACAAAAACGAGCCAAATCGAGTTTTCAGGAGTTCAAACTTGGCCAAATCAAAAACGGTATGAGCTCTTGTCTTTAAAAATTATATTTAGCACTAAATATGCTACTTTCAGTAGGTTTTCAGTTTGGACGAAGCATTCTTCCCGGATTGCAAAAACGGACCATTGAACCTCATTTCGGTTTTCATTCATTATTAGGTAGTAAATAAGCATATTAGCTTTAGAATGCAT
>OVAN01017089.1:0-10212 GCA_900406275.1 Anastatica hierochuntica
AAAAAAAAAGTAAAAATAAAAAGAAGATTCAATGAATGACGTCTTCATTATGTTTACGATGAAAGAAATCCTCAATTCAACACAGAACCCTAGTCTCCTATAGATCTTTGTCTTGTTCGATTCATCACCACCCAAAATTGAGAGTTTGTTTGTTGGGATTGATGATGGTGATGATGGTTTTAATGGCTAAATTCAAAAGAAGGAAAGAAAGAGTTTCAGATGGTAACTACTTTTCTAGTAGTAGTCATTGAAATCGTGAAGATCGTAACTTCTTTCACGTATGTTTACTAGATTAATTAGGTTTAATCTAATTTCAGTTTAATATATTAATATTAAATCAAGTTAACCAAAACAAAAAAATCGGTTCTGGGTTAACATTATCAAAAATCGTTTTTGGGTTAGCATTAACCGAAAATGATTTTGGTTCATGTTTCGGTTAACCAATAATCAAAATTGATTTCGGTTAATTTTCAGTTTATCACAAATCCAAGATAAAATTTTGCCACAAAAAGCTGTTGATATATGACAATCCAGTAAATATATTCTCATTAGGAAAAATTGTCATGTTTAAAAACTGCTATCAAAGAAACACAAAAGTCTATTGAGTAAACCGGTGCACCAAAATCAGGTATTCACATGGCCCTCTATCTCATCAGGTTTCACTTGCACTGTAGATTCAGCTTGAAATCCGCAAACAAGAACAGGGGGAGGTGGTTGGAACTATTTTTCACCGGATCATGAAGCAGTTGATTCTTCATGTTCAGTTATTTTCAACATCGGGTCTGCTCTAGCAGCAGAGGCTTATGCAGTTAAGTTGGCCTTAATCGATGCTTTATCAAAAGGGAGAAAGGAGTTGCTAATCCTCTCTGATTCCCAATCGTTGATCCTTCTTCTCAACTCCGGAGATGTCCATACGAAAATCTTTGGAAGCTTGACAGAGATTCGACGGATTCAAACATGTTTTGAACATCTATCCTTTAGTTTTATTCCTAGAAGATTAAACTTTGTTGCAGATGAATTGGCCAAGAAGGCTCTCTTCAATTCTCAGAACGTTGTAGTATCAGATTTTTAGTTTCTTAATAAAGTTCGGTTGACCCAAAAAAAAAAAACACAAAAGTCTACCACAAAATATAAATCTGCTAATAAAAACTGCCAGAAAAATTATCTCTGCCATATTTCAGAAATTTGCCATCAAGTAAGGAAAATCTGTGGCGAAAAACTGCTAATAAACTCAAAATCCTGCCAAACAAAGAATTTTTGCCACCAAAGCTGACAAAATTATTCGGAAAAACTACTGAAAACAAAAACTGCCACAAATTAAATCTGTCCTATGCAATATGTCTGTTGCCGTAAAGAAAAACTATCGTCAAATACGATAGGTTTAATAAAACTGCCATCGCCAATCTGGAATAAAAAATAATGGCACTTTCGTAATTAAGTTTTTTTAAATACAAAGCTGAGGGGTATTTTGGTCAAGGAAAAGAGTTTAGTAATTTTCAAAAAATGAGAATCATTCTAGTAATAAAATAATTTTTATAGGTCATTTTAGTTTTTCTCCCCAATTTTAAAGAAAAAGTCTATTTACTCTTGTCTCTATATTTGCCCTTTAGTATTTTATATTAGTTTTGAAAATGTAGAGGATTTATAATTTGTTTTTTAAAACGATCCTCCAAATATAGAGACCCTTTTGGCGATAAAAACATTTAAAAAAAATCTCCAAATATCATTGACTCTTCTTCGCAGAGTTCATACAAAAACTCTAAATCCCTAACTTCCAAATCACTCTCTTTGATAAAAATCAACCCAAAATCTCTTCTCCATCACTTTATTACACATTAACATCCTCTAAACCGAGAGAGATCTATGATGACATAGGTTTGTGTCAAGTGAACAAACCCTAAGTTGCTATTGAAGCTCTATCGGCAAACGAGGTATGCGTTAAGATAAGAATCCCCAAATTTCTATTGAATAACGACAAGGGAGATTTTCAAGGTAATTGGTTACTTTTGTTTAGGGTTTGCTCCTAATAATTTCCATGGATGTGATATACTTGATCAGATGGTTATTTCTTCACAGCTTCAAACCCAGAAAATAGTTTGATGAGGACATTATTTTTCATATTTATACTTTTGAAATCTTCCTCAGAACATGGTCGATGATGGAGATTATGTTGGTTTTTGAATTATAGATAATGTCTCGTTTTTTTATTTGAGTGGAATATGAAGCTCTCTGATACAGTTTCGTTTGAGTAATTATTTATTTGTAAAAGTCTTTGTCTTTTCAAGGGTTACTTTCTTGAATGTGGATTTGCTTTGGAGCTTACAATTTTTGTTTGTTTGTTTGAAGGATTATTACAAGATTCTGGAAGTTGATTAGACTAAATTATCAGAAGCTTGCTTTGGTTTGTGAACTCAGTTGCTTTTCAATTGAATTCTAGAGTTTGTAGATTGAAAGAAAAGTAGAAAATTTTGGATGAAAATGTAATTATTTTTTCGTCTACAGAAGTGGCTTCCTCATAAGCACAAATGCTATATTGCAGCTACAAAAAAATTTCAAGAGATAAATGAAGCTTATAATTAGCTATATATATAGAAAATTTGTCTGTTTCACCCTTGAGATATACTGTTTGAGTATCACATTATGCCTGTATATTGTTGTAAATAGTGTGTCATATTTGACCTACTTATGTAAGCTTTTGCTAAAAATGTCTTTTAATTGCCTCACATGTATGGCTTCATCATCTGTTGAGAGAAAATATCCTCCTAAACGCTATGAGATAGCAAAAATGTCCACTTCAAGGCAGGAGCATGAATCATAGTTGTTACTTCTCTTCTTTTGAATTGGTGAAAGAAGTTGTTGGGACAGAGGTGTCGAATTACTTGAAGAAGTCGTCTACTGGAGTTATACTAAAACTCAAGGACATTGAGTACTTTTGGTCAGCTAAGCTTGTCCATTTCTTCCTCACCAATCAGATTAAGGTCAATAGCAGTCATGAATTTAGTGAGTTGCATAAAGTTTTCATAGATGCTAGGGAATGGCCATTTGAGAAAAAAGGCTGCTCAAATGTTTGTGCATGGTAGATATAGGTGTTTGTGGAAAATCTCCTAGTAGTAAGATTCCATTAGAGACGACAGAGTTAGTTTTAGACTTTGACAGGTTTGAAAGACACTCATGGGAGCGTGTAGCATTTACCAGCTTAGTAGACTCTATTAAAATAGTTAGCTATGAAGGGAGATTGTCGTACACACTTCACGAGTGTGTTCATATACTACAGATATGGATATATGATTCCGTCAGAGGCATTGGTGAAAAGTATGGTAATAGAATAGAAGGAAATCAAGTACATCTTCTCTCATGGCATGATCACGCAAACGTATAAAGTTTGAAAATCTCATTTCTAATGAGATAAAACATTATGGAAAGGTACATACTATTTTAAAACTCTCTTGGGATTAGTATATATGTAATGATAGTAGTGCGCATAACTCTTCTAATTTCATGTTTCAGGTCCGTGTGCACCATTTTGTTCAAAGGGAAATGGCTGACATGTACCGCGATTGGAGTATACACGTTGAAGATGAAGCTTTGGACAGGTTGATTCAAGATATTATCGAAGATAAGCTTGATGCCGTAACTTGGGGTCCTCTGACAGAGTATACAATGAAAAGACAATCAGATGTGAAGAATAATAGTGATCCAGTGACAAAAAAATGAGGACAGCAAGAGGATTAAAATCGACGGAAGCAACTTTAGTGGTGATTTGCGACCACATGTATGTTTAATCAAAGGAGTTTTGTTTTTGTGTTCTAAGTATACTTTTGTCTTAATGTTCTAAGTATAGTTTTAATTTGTGTTCTAACACTTTTTTGACTTTGAGTTCTCGATTACAGGGTCAAGAACAAAGGAGTAAGGCATATGTGGAAGATGTAGCTTTTTATGCGCTCCTGGAAACAATAAAGAATCTTACTGCGAAAGTGGAGTCAATCGATATGAGCATCACAGAGTGGGTGGGAAAAATTGTAGAAGTTACTATCAACACTAAGATTGCCACTTTGAAGGATTAAAATAAATTCTTGAGAGAAAAGATTGTCTAAGTAAAATAGTAACTTGATTCTACGTTTATTATCTAAGTAAAATAGCCAACGATTGTTCTTATAGACCCAATTTCTGCAAATAATTATAATTGACTCCACCGTTTGATTGTTCAAAAAGGAAGAATAAAATCGAGGACCGTGAGAAGAAGAAAATGAAGTTTACGTCGTGTAACTGTTAGCGTGATTAGGGGGATTCGATTAGGATTTAATTTAGGAAACCGACATAATTGATTTTTGGTAACTGAATCCCATATTCTGTCACTGAAAATAAGTCTGCCAGGATAAAAACTACCACAACTAACACGTCAATACAATACATATTTTCTCTACTTATTTTACATGCTATATTTATCACTTCAATAGGTTTCTGTCATTAAATTACCATCAATCACTAATAAAACTGCCACAACATACTAATTAGTTTGTCTCCATCTTAAAAATATGCTATAACACGAACAATTACAAATAAAACTGCTATTAAAAGACGACAAATTTAGTAAATCTGCTATCATGTCATGTGTAAGTCTGTCATATTAAAATAAATCTTCCAAGAAAAGTCTATTTATACATAATAAATCGGCTAATATGTCGAAAGTCTGCTGCAACACAGAAAAAATCGGGAAAATAAATCTACTAATGGACATACAAGTCTGCCAACATAACTTAATCTGCCATAACATTTCAAAATAAAACTGCTACGAGTTCATTAAGTCTACCATTTTAAATAAATTTGCTACAACTGATGACAAATATGTTTCAGAAAAACTGTGTAATAAATAAATCGGACGAAATAAAACTGTCACATCCAACAAGTATGCCGATATTATTTAATCTACCATAACAGTGTGGTAGATTTTTGTTTGTAGACGTTAAAAACTGTCAAAACATACAAATTAATTTCGATAGAAAACATCTGCTATTATAAAAATATTAATGGCATTGATGGAATTACATTTTTTAGACAAAAGGATGTAGGGGTAGTTTAGAAATAAAAATATTTTAGTAATAAAAAAGAATATGTGTTACTATAATAATAAACTTAAAAATTTGTGTTATTCTAGTAATTTTCCCATAAAAAAATTCTTCACTCACATATAATGGTTTCAGAGTTACCTAACAGCATATCTTCTTCTTTTTATTATATTTTATTCGGAAAAATAATTGGAAACTAAAATGTGATTGGTGAAAGGTTAGAGTGAATAAATCTGGTGCAATAAAACAAATAAAAAAATTATATATTCTTTTATTTTGCACAGTATTCCTTAGAAAAAAAAAGAAAAGAAAAACTATATTCACAAAATCATAAATGACATATGGCTCTACCCAACCAATAGATAAGAACTTTTTGAATCTCTTTATTGCGTATAAACTGTCGCCGGTAGTTAAAGAAAATGACATACTCAAATTATCATGGACTGCACGGATAAATCAAGAATTAAAGAACGGTTTTCGTGTCGTATATTCGACATATCATTTTGATGGAACACCTTAAGTAATACCTTCTAGTGAAGTGTTTATGCTAGGACCATAACACAATGATGAATCTATTGTAGGCCAATCTCTTTGATGCTCACCTTATTAGGGAACTTATCCATGTTTTAGCGAGTAGGTTGTGAGACATAAAATACAAGGTAGTTAGTAAGGAGAGTTTTCTTTTGTGCCTCATATTCTTTATGAAAGTACGCGTAAATTAATAATTTAGAGAAAAATTTGGGACATTGATGATTGTCCCCTATTTGTCATGCTTTGGAGTCCAGCCAAATCATTTAAACTTTCAGAGATATCTTCTTTTAGCGATAGTTGTTATTCTCGACTATCAGAGTAAGATAAAGCAATGCTCACGCAAAACCACATTTACACCCAATAAGTGTGGGGGCCGCAAGGTTTTAGTTAAAGTGGAATTAGACAAGCCATTTACAAAACTAATTAGTCTTGATGATAAGCATGGAAACGTTTGTCTTTTTGAGGTTAAATACACATGGATACCTACAATCAATGAAAGATGCGGAAACTTAGCACATTAGGGGAAGTGGTGTCTTCTTGCTGCCAAACTACAATAAAATGATTTAGAAAGTAACCAAGTTCAACCGGATAATGGGATCGTCTTACTAATGGCTGACAAATTCATCAACCATTGATCAGTGACACTCAACTTGAGGAAAAAACTCAATCGCGTCAAACAATTCGAGTGTCTTCTTCTACAAAATTAGCACATATAGTGTCTCCTTCTACAACAACCACTATGGAAGATCTTCCATCAAATAATATAATCATCTCCGGGAACAATATAGACTCGGATATTGAGCGCTACACTAAAACCTTACCTCTTTTCACAAACAATGCACAATTAACTAGATTGGAGAAAGAAATGATTTCTCTATCAACAGATCGTTTGGTTTGTATTGATTTACTAATGACTAAAGGTGAAAGGCAAATGAAGCCAACAAAAAAGCTTCACGACATGGATTAGATAACATGGTGAATATGGTCATTCACTACTTGGTTGTTCACTACTTGGTACACACTTCTCCTTGTTTTCTATGTTAAGTGCTTTTAGACCATAATTAACGGGGTTCTTAGACCCGTATCTAAGCCCATTAATCATTTTTTAAAAAATGGTAAGAGATGGGTCTGAAATCCCTAAGCTAAGAGTCGACTCTTCTGGTCTCTTCGCCTCTCTCTCTCTCTCTCTCTCTGTGTGTGTGTGTGTGACACCAAAACTCTTCTTCCTCTGACCAAATTATCCTCCTCGCCTCTCTGCCAAATCAGCCACCGAATTGCCTCTGAAGCTGCACCGTTTGCGTCATTTGTGCCATGATTTGCAAGGCGACGGCTCCGTTTTCCCCACCAAGATTCTTCCTCTCCTTTTCGATCTCCTCTCTGATCCATTCGGTGTTGTCTGCAAGTTTGTCGCCGAGTAAGCTCCGTTGTTTGTATGCTTGCGTTTCTTGCTTGACATAGGGAATGTACATAACTCGATGAACCTATGAAATGCTATTTGAAATGCAAGATACTTGGGGAGATTGGTTTGAAATATGTGGAGTTATTGCCTAAGATAGTACCCCTTTTGATGAGTTCTCTCAGAGATGAGACACCAGCTGTAGCAAGGCAGGTCATTGCATCTGGAACTGCTTTATTCCATTCCACGCTTGAAATAGTGGCACTCCAGGTTGAGTTAGCTTTTGAGGTTACTGTGACATTTCGAACTGCAAATCCTTTCTTCTTTGACATGCTTATTGCTATTTGACTGTCTTTTATTTTTTTTTCACGGTTTGCATTCTAGTGAGGTAGATGAACTTCTTGAATCTTCCTGGACATGGATGATTAAGTTCAAGGATGAAATATGCTAAGTGGCTTTCAAGGTGGGAATTGGTGGTGCTCTCTTTAATTTTCAGATGAGTTCTCTATCTTGTCTTAGACACCTGACCCTAGTGGGTCTTTGAAGTCTCCTTCTCTCGAAGGTATTTCTTTATGGATCTATTTGGTCTCAATTATGTGAAATCGGAAGTTTATTGCTTTATTTGTATTGTAGTTGAAGACTAGGTTCTTATACAATTTAGTTACTTCTCCTCAAGGAACTTAAGCAGATTTTAATCTATCTATTCTTCGTGGTGGGCATCCTGTTTTGAATATTGGAGACTTGTCGATTGAGGCTAACCAGAAATTGGGCTTACTTCTTGATCAACTTAGACATCCTGCAGCAAATTCTCTAAATGGCTCGACGGTTATTGTTCTCATCAATAGGTGAGTTGCTTGTTCATCTCTATGTTCAGTTTAATATGGTATTGCTCAGTCAGTTTGGATATTGACAAGAGTACTGATGCATACGAAGCTACACATCCACCAATCCTTTATCAGTACAAGAGAAAGAAGCACGTTCAGAAGGCTTGACTCAAGTATGAGATTATCTACTAGTAAGTAAAGTTAAATAAGTAACCTTGGTTAAAGGTGAGTTTGTTTACTTGGCCACCAATCTGTTTTGGCACATGGGGTGTCTAGGAGTTGTCTAACATTATAAGAAGAGAGGAATGTATTGTGTGGGGGATTATCAGAAAAGATCACAGAGATCACAGGGGGAGAATAGGGAGACTCCATTAATTTCTATCTTGTAACCGAATCTCTTTTGCTTATCAATACAATATCTCATTTCTTCATTTCTATTTGTTTCACTAGTTCTATAACTCAAAACAGAGTGTAACAAGTACCTGCAGAAACTTTTGTGAAATTCATGAAAATATAGATGGTATATATATATTTTTTAAAAACCTCATTAGAGGTTCTACCAATAATAATCCAAAATCCATTAATCTTTAACTAAATCTCTTAATCTAAGTGTATTAATTTAATATTAGCACTAATCATGCTTTTAGGACAATTGCATTTGGGTTAAGTTGTTCGTTATTTCTATTTCTATTTATCTGGCTGAAATCGAAATCTATGGGTCAAAAATTATATATCTAGTAAGCTCTTTAATAATTTCTAATCAAATTTAGCAAAAAAAAAAAATCAAAACAACTAATAGACATTAAAGAATTTCCTTGTTTTTTTTTGTGACAGATAAAATGTCAAAAGAACTTGGTAATTTAAATTTTTTAATTCAATATTTTCATTAACCAATCAAAACCTAACTAAATAAAATGCATCAAGCACTGAGAAATTGAAATGTTGTTTACGGTAACTTTATTTATCAAGTGATGATTTCAAGTGGGCATAGTTGCTGATTGCAGCTGCTACTACCACTACTACTCCCTTCGTCATCTTATTATTCACTTTTATTCACAGTTTATTACCACAGTCTTATTTTTACTGTTATTCCTGATTCTTTGTTTGTTCTTACACTTTGCATTAATCCATTTCACTAGAATATAATTTATTTAAGAAAAGGAACACTTTGCGTCAATCTAAAGCTATTGATAATATCGACGACATGCCTATATAGTATTCGGACTGAATAATTCGGTTACTTGCAGAAGTTGGAATTATGTCCGAGGGATAAGAATTTTAACTTTTTCACCTTTTTAATTTACTTAAATATTTTTCCACTGTCAGATATTTTGAATAAGAATAAAGTTTTATATCTTGTAAGAAAATTAAGAATATAAAACGATCTTGCTTTCAACAAACTCCAAAATCTTAGATGTAAAGAAGAGATCATATATATGGTTCTTGACATTCAAGGACCGTACGTATACGGCTCAAGCAACAAAGTGGAATAGTGTTGCTTTTTGAGGATCTTCCATAAACGACTCTGTTGGATCTATGCACTATGTTAAAAAGTAAAATGTGTATAGTTAAAAGTATAACTATGATTTCAAGTGTGAGCGGCACAAGTGGTACAGTGGTTACCACCTATGTTGGCCAAGCTCACTTATCCGGGTTCGAACCCGGAATGATGCCTTTTTCAGAAAACTACTAAACCACTAGACTGATGACAAAAAAAAAACTATGATTTCAAGTGTTGCTATCTCGACTAAAAACTCACCAACAACAAAGCTTAAAGGTCGCTGGATCAAATGAAATGACGTTTGGAACGAGATCATATAATATGTTTTGGTCCGAGATCATATAATTTCAAAATGATGCAATAGAAATATTCTTGACTCAACGATATTTTTTAACGACTAAAATATGTTGTTACGTTGTTTGTCTTTGTGCATTTTTGGGAAACAAAAACTTTACTTCGTACAAAATTTTAGAATTAGAATGAAAAAGTAATAATGCATATATCATTCCCTTCACGTGATATAATACAGAAGTTTGTTTTTGTTATGATTTATATTGGTATGATTTATCAATATACGTAACAGGGCACTGAGACAGACACATAAAACATATAAACATACGTAAAAATGTAAATAAAAGCAGATCAGAACTTTATGTAAAACCATACGTGCATATTTACATGTATTTCCTCATTTGAATTTCAGTTTTATAAGTTTTTCTGGTTTTATTTTTGGTTTCATAATTATTTTCTTCATTTAGAAAAACTCAATAACCCAATTAAATAAATTAGAGCATCTCCAAAAAGGATCTTTATTTTGAAATTTCCAAAACTTCATATTTGAAATTTAGAGATGTTCTTCTCCAAAAACAATACTTCAAATTTAACTTCAAAAAT
>OVAN01017090.1:0-10212 GCA_900406275.1 Anastatica hierochuntica
TTCTGGCCAAGTACTGTTCGTTTAGGAAGGATGTTCCATCGAGTCTGGTGGCAGAATCTTTGGCAGTCAAAGCGGCACTGCAGCAAGCGAGGGTGTTAGGGATCTCTGAAGTGCGTTTGCATTCTGATTCCCAGGTGCTGGTCAATCTGATCAACCGTCGGGAAGACCATATTGACATTCTTGGTCTTCTATTTGACCTTCGGTCACTTATCTCTGGTTTTTCCAGTTTTACGTTCTCTTTTGTTCCGCGCATAGCGAACTCTTTAGCTGACTCGCTTTCGAAGCGAGCTCTTTGTGCTCAGGTTACCTCTATCTATGAGGTCTAATAAAATTTGAAACTTTCGTGACCAAAAAAAAAAAAAAATCAATGCTCAAAATTATAATTTAGTATCATCTTACTTTTTGAACCATGTAACTGTACCTAAACTATCAAATTTATATCTTTTTATCTAACAGAACTTTGACATAAAAAGATTAAATCAAAGGTTCATCTCAAAGAATTATGCAGTAGCTTAAAAAACCATTAATATCAAATTCACTCTTTCTTCATCGTCAAAGGTTGTTGAATATAGCTATCAAAATAATCAATTATCTCAATTAAATTTACAAAAAATTATACCTATCGGCCAACATCCAGTGAATCATTAATTTGAGAAAGTAGACATTGGGGGATTTAATACGTTAGTTAATAATTCGAGTAGGTGATGATTTCTCTTGATCACATGCATTTCTCTTTGATTATTATTGTTATAAATATTCAAAAAAAAATTACTGGCCACTCGAGTCCTTCATCAGCTTTTGGAGACCCTATTGCTCCACCTTTGCAGTTGTCTTCCGTTTATCGGTGTTGGGTGGATGCTTTTTGGGATCCTTCTAGGCAGATATGTGGAATGGGTTGGATATATCGTACTCCTAATGACGCGATTCTTGCTCAGTATTTTACTTACAAGGAGGGAGTGCCTTCGGTACTCGCAGCTGAGGCTTTGGCTTTGTGGAATGCTTTACGCCAAACTTTATGCACTCGGACTCCCAAATATTAGTCAATTTGATCAATCGTCATGAAGACCACATTGGAATCATGGGTCTTTTATCTGATATTTGGAATCTAATTCCGTCTTTTTCCACGTTTAATATTTCTTTTGTTCCAAGAACTGCGAACTCTTTAGCAGATTCGCTTGCGCATCGAGCTATTTAAGCTCAAGATCCTTCACTCTGTGAAGTCTAATAAAATTCTTCATTTTGTGACCAAAAAAATAAATATTGACTTATTGTAGTGGTTTTGCAAATGCTTTTTAAAAAGGGTGAGCATTCAGACACGATTTATTTATAGAGTTAAAATTACTTAGGGAAATTATGCCAAAGGAGAAAATGAAACCTACCGATATTTTAAATTATTTGAAGCATATATGATGTATTCAATCAATGTTTTGGAAGTATTTATATTAAAATCTGAATTTCATGTTATTCAAACCATAATTTTAAAATGTCTTTCAAAATTTAATGTTATTGGAGTAGTGATTTTAAAACGTATCATCAAATTCAGTGTTATTGGGAAAAAGTTTAGGTGGTTGATTTTGAGTGACTTTAAGATATTTTAGTAGAGTTACCTTGTTAAAAAATACAAAAATTCAAATCACATGGTTTTATGTGGAACTGCAAGGAATTTTAAAAACAAATCACAACAACTTTCCTAATTCACAAAAATCTTTTAAAATCTCACTAAAAATCATATTCTTCCTAATACTCAATCCAATACACCTGTGTAATGATTGTTTTTCAAATGTTGTTATTATTTATAGAATTTTACTAACTACTTCACTAATTGTTGCATCTGAAGAGAAGATGCATTAAAATTGTTTCATGTCGCATTTACGCCTATCGGTGTTACAAAAAATGTTAAATGGACTAGCAATGATTACAATCGAAATTATATTTTAGAGAAGATCAAGTACGATGATTTAGTTGAAGATTTTGCTTCAAAAAGCTCGAAGAATGGCCTTATTTACATATAAAAAATTATTAGTTTGTTTAAGTGAAGTTATTTTGAATAAATATAATGTAAACACTAATTTCCACAATAATTTATTTTAGTTTTAAATAAAACTAGAGTTGAACTCGCGCTTTATGTATATATATTTTTGAATATACAACGCTTAGTTATATATTATTTTTATTTGAAAAATATGTATACGTAGAAAATTAGATTAATTAATTGAAAATATTATATGTTTAACAAACATAATTTTGCTTCTCTTACATTGCTTAAATTTATCATAAAACATTATATATTTATGTGAATTAGAATTATTTTGTTGAAACTATTTTCTTTTAGAATTTGGTATTAGGAAAATGTTTATATGAATGAGATTAGCTATTTACATCTTATTTTCTTAACAACCAAATCTTTACTCCGAAACCAAACCCGTAAAAACAAGTGAAAAAACCCAAGTGGGTTTCGTGCTCAAGTATTTCGGGTTTCAGATTTTATCCGAACCGAATTCGAAACCCGGAGTAATATGAGTGCCCCGAATTTTCGCACACACATATACATACATCATTACCCTTATACTCTTACATCCATATACTTGCCTTTATTAATACAAAATCCTGAACATGAATCACGAAACACCGAAAAATCAAAAAAATCTGAACGAACCCAAACCTGAAAAAACCGAAATATCCAAAAAATAAACCCAAAAATCCTACAATATTTGGAGAAACCTGGAAAAAAAAATCTTGACCTTGAATCCGAAAACCCAAACTCGAAAAAATATCGGATCTATTCGGATTTTAATAGTCTTTAAAAATCTGATCTGACCCGAAAATATGAACCGAACTTTTCAAAAACCAAAAATGATCCTATAAGGTTGGAGTTTGGAACCCGAACGGGACCTCAAATGTCTAACCCTAACTTACACATGTGCATTTATACAACAATATTATAATTTTTATGTATACTATAGTATAGATACCAAAACAATTTATTATAAAATCAATATATGATTGAGTCTAGTCATGTATTGAACACTATTATACATTTATCAATACATGTATGCTAACACGTTAACTCTATAAATATTGATACATGTATAATGTATAAACTGATAAATAATAATAACATAATTATATATAATTTAATGTACACTCGATTGGAGGATATAACATGAGAGTTATTGTTTTAAATTTGGTAGAGTTTAACGGAATTCGGAGATTCTATTTTCTAATATGCATAAGTTATATTGTATTGTTAACCAAATAATAATGAAATTGTATTCTAAAAGCGCGGGACTCATTTTTGGGTATAATCTAATATAAAAACAAATTTAAAGATGAAATGAGTTTTATTATAAATAAACTATAGTAATAAAAAAATACTTTTATTACTAAAACGTATTATCGATATGATTGTCAATGTCAAAATGCAAATTATTTTCTCTTACCATATATTTACGTCACGAGCTAAACAATGATAAAATTATAAATTCAATTCATTTGTATTATCGTTGTCGGATTTCTTATTGTATAACTCATACAAAGAAGTTTATAAATACAAATTAATTTTCTGTATTAAAAGTTCTCATAATATTTTGTTTCCTTATATTTTTATTTTAATTATTTTCTATGATTGATATGCAATTTTTTAAAAAATGGATTGGTTTAGATGTCGAACTGGGTTCGACAGTAAAACGGAAATATAGATGGGTTAATAAACTCACAGAAAATTAAACTAGTCAAAAGACCAGATTAAACTGATAAAGAATCGGAAACCGAAGAACCGTTGAACCGGAATTGAACTGATTTCCATTTTTAAATATGAAATTTAATTTATTATTATTATAATTTGTTTGGAAAAAATTACACTTTAAATTTTTAAGATTATAGTTTTAGGTGTTTGGTTTAATATTTAAGATTATGTATTTATCCTCAACTAAAATATTATTTTCAAAATTTTCTCAATTATAATTTTATCTATATAAATATAGTTAAATCTGGTTGAATCTGATCGGACCACACTGATCGACGACCCAAAAAATTATCTTTTTCGGTTGCCAGTTTGGTTTTTAAAAAATTTATACATACTTAATCATTTCAAAACTGTCATTTTGTAATTGTTAATTAGTGGACTTAATTTTAAATAATTGTTTTTAGAAATGTTTAAAAACTAAAGGCTAATCATTCACTAATTAACTGAATTAATTAGTTGAATTAATAGATTAAATAACCCAGTTGTTAGGCGAATTATTATGGTGCATACTTAATATTAACATAAGGGTCCAAAATAGATAATATCACATGATATACAAAGTTGTGTATGTTTTAATAGTATAGACTAGAGTTTGACACTTGCGATGCTAGTTTTTTTTTAAAATTTTATGTATTCAATTTATGATTGATCATGTTTAGATTTTCAAATATCGGTTTCAACATTTTCGTATATTTCGAGTTTCAAATTCGGGTTCAAGTTCAATATTTTGAGATTCTTCAGTTATATCCCAAAAACTCGTACAGGTTCGGTTCGAATAATTTCCGAAACCCGAAATACTGTGAAACAAAATTCTTCAAAGTATTTTTTAAATAACACATCATATGACTAAACTTAAATTTTTATAATTTATATACATTATTTTTTTAATAAATTTATAGGTTTTTAAATTTTTCACTTTATGATTTTTTATATTTTTGTAAGAAATTCAATTTTAAAATATTAATATTCTAATATAGTTATTTTATTTTTTTAAAAAAAATTAAAAAAACAAACTATATTTAAATTTTGGTAAAAATGATGATTTTAAATTGTGTTATAAATCGCATTATTGATCATGATTGTGTGAAATAAATATTGAAATATTTCAATATGTTGTTGGAATATGATGAGAGGTAATTATAGTCAGTATTATTTGTTTTCATTCACTAGTTACATTAGATACATGTAATAAAATTTCTAAAATATTTTTTATTTAAAAAATCACATATGAAAAAAGTGGTGTACTTCAATTTTAATAGTATAGATATTATAATTATTTCTAACGAGTTGTGAATAGGTTCAAACTTAAATGATAATTTTTTTAAGTAGATAAAAAATAGGACTCTACATTAACATAGTAAACTAGATTGTGGATAAGCGCCTTGCGCGGGATAATTTAATTATATTAATATTTGTATACAAAAATGTTAAATTATTTCATAGATGAAATACATGTAAATTCAGGAACCAAACCATGTTTACCTAATCTATCTTATTAAAACTGAAGTACACTTCATGTGTGATATTTAGGAATGCGTTTTTTGCTATGCATCCTGAAAAGGCCCCTGAACTTGACGGGATGACAGCTTTGTTCTTTCAGCGGTTTTGGGGGATACTAAAGGATGATTTGGTTAAATTGGTACGAAATTTTTTCCGAGCAGAAAGTTTTGATAAACGAATGAATGAGACTAATATTTGTCTTATCCCAAAGACGAGTCAACCAAAGAGAATGTCGGAACTTAGGCCAATCAGTCTTTGCAATGTGGAATACAAGATAATTTCAAAATTCTTGTGTTTAAGGCTAAAGAATTTACTTCCAAAGCTTATTTTGGAGACACAATCGGCATTCGTTTCTAGTCGATTGATTACATATAATATCTTAATAGCTCAGGAGATGTTTTATCGTCTGCGTACTAATCAAATGTGCCGATATGAATTCATGGTTGTCAAGACAGACATGAGTAAAGCTTATGATCAGATAGAATGGTCATTTCTAGAAGTTCTTTTAAAAATGGGGTTTGTCTTGATGTGGATTTCTTGGTTAATGTGGTACGTCCGGTCGGTGTCATACAAGGTTTTTTTCAATAGCCAACCGACTAGTAATATCGTCCCAGAGAGAGGGTTACGGCAGGGCGATCCATTATCACCGTACCTATTCATCAATTGTACAAAAGTACTAATTGCGAACTTAAAACGAAAGGAAAGGGAAGGAGTTTTAACGGGTGTTAAGATTGCTAAAATTGCCCGGAAGTCTCGCATTTACTTTTTGCGGATGACATTTTGTTTTTCTGCAAAGCGGAGGCACCACAGTGTCAAGCGATTTTAAAAGCGTTACGGGATTATGGGGCTGCATCTAGAAAAGTTATCAATTTCGATAAGTCTTCGGTCATGTTTGTAAAAGATGTTCCCGGGACAACGAAAGATACGATAAAAAATATTCTCAATATTTCAAAGGAAGGAGGCTTGAGAACCTATCTAGGAATCCCTGAAAGTTTAGGAGGATCAAAAACTCAGATTTTTAACTAAATTAAGGAACGTCTAGGTGATAGAGTCAATGGATGGTCATCCAAATTCTTATCGAAAGGGGGGAAGAAGGTTCTGATCAAATCAGTTGCCCTCGCACTCTTAAATTATGTAATGTCATGCTTCAAACTCCCTCAAGCGTTAACATCGAAGTTAACTAGCGTGATCTCCTGATTCTGGTGGAGTTCTACTGGATGTAATCGTGGTCTCCATTGTGTTGCATGGGAAAAATTATATATGCCCAAGATTGAAGGAGGTTTAAGTTTTAAATCTCTGGAAGACTTCAATACGGCTTTACTGGCAAAACAATTATGGAGACTCATTCAGTTCCCGAATTCACTAGTTGTTCGGATATTAAGAGGTAGATATTTTCGGGAAGTCAACCCTTTAAATGCAAAGAAACCATACTCTCCTTCTTTTAGATGGAGGAGTATTTTTGCTACACAAGGTTTACTCAGGCAAGGGATTCGGATTCGCATAGGTTCATGGAGAAATACATCGGTATGGCATGATCCGTGGATACCAGATACACAACCACAAACGGCAAGAGGGCATGGTAGTGAGTGGTACCCTCGGTTAGAGGTCCAACAATTAATTCACCCCGTTACAAGGGATTGGCATATACCGCTACTACATGAATTTGTGGATCCTGAAGATATAACATTGATTAGAGGGATCTAACCGAGTCGGACTACTACACATGATGGTTTGATATGGCATTATACTAAATCAAGCCATTATACAGCTAGGTCGGGATATAAACTTTTAACTCTTTGATGATTTCTCGGGTAAATATTAATGGTTGGGGGTCCCGGTTAGGAGGTTTTAAAGGCGTTTGTATGGAAGGTCAATTGCCCATTGAAAATACAACATTTTCTATGGCAAATTATTACGGGATTCTTGGCAGTGACTTCAGCACTTGGATCTAGGGAAACACAATGTGATACAATGTGTAAACGATGTGGTATTCACGAAGAGACTATTAACCATGTCTTCTTTGAGTTCCCAACCGTGATGCGAATTTGGACTTACTATATAAATCCGATGAATCCGAAGGTGTTCCCAATAACATCAATCTATACTAATATGGACTATCTATTCTGGAGAAATCCACTATGGAATCACGAAAAGGACAAATATTTTCATGGATTTTATGGGTCATTTGGAAATCAAGGAACCTAAAGATCTTTCAAGGGGTTCACATAGAGTTTAGAGATACTTTTAAAAATGCAGAAGATAATATCGCGCATGGAAGGAAGCGCAGGTCATAAATTTAGTTACTGAGGAACTAGTTCGACCTCAGATAAGATAATCCGATGATTTAATTTGTCGTACGAATGGATCTTGGAAACATAATGACCCAACTTCAGGACTTGGGTGGATTTGCATGGGGAGAGAAGGGAATATAACTCTACTCGGGGCTAAATGTAAAAGACGGAGTCTCACCATTGCATTCAGAGATTGAAGCATTGCTATAGGCCATGTCAGAAATACGAGTTAGAAGAATAGATTATCAAGCCTTTGAAACAGATTGTGTGGAACTTATCAACATCATCCAGCAACCGGAGGATTAGCCAACCTTTGACACGCAGTTTCAATATATGCAATCCTTCCGAGGACATTTCCCAGATTTCTCCCTTACTGTTATCCCGCGCACAGAGAACTTGCAAGCAGACCGTCTGGCTCGGGGTGCTCGTATTATTTTTAATGACTTTAGCATTATAAACATAAGTCCTCTAGCATGGGCAACCATTGATGGAGTGATATCTTAATTAATATTTGGTTGACAAAAAAAACTTGAACATGGGATTCAAAATAATTGAAAAATCTAAAAGTTTTGAACTTGAACCCAAACATAAAACTAGAAATAACAAAAAATCTCAAACTTGATACTCGAAAAATTTAAACATGATCAATCATACATTGAATACATAAAAATTTAAAAAACCTGCGCGATTGCGCCGATCAAACTCTAGTTGAAATTATGTTGCAATATACAAATATGTAACCACGGATAAAAAATCATCAAGTGACGAATATAATAATATCTTTTCATGCAAACCAATTACTACTTTGTCGATATATGTATAGTTTTTTGTACTCTTTACTCATATATTTCGGGGTGATATTGTTATAAGAAAATTTGATATAAAAAGTGATAGTATGTGTACTTATTTGTAGACAAATTGTTATGTTGTGATTTATACTTTTCAATAACAAAATAAAAAAAATGATGTATATATAATATAATTTTGGACTACTCCAGATAATGTATGAGTTTTTTTATTAACATAAATTATTATTTTAATTTAATTAAATTTGGTAAAAATATAAACATTAAAATGTTAGTAATTTTGTGTAAAATTAAAGTAATTGTTATAAATATGGTGCTAACTATTTTTATTGTTTGATATAGATATTGATATGTTAATGTTAACCGTAATGAATTATAATTTCTAATATAATAATCTTATTAAAGTAAATGAATAAATTGATAACTTATGAAATTTGAACTCATCTTTTGGACTTAAATTTACATGTACACTTCTAACTTAAACAGCCAATTGATATTACTTTAAGGGAAGACGTGCTATTTCCCCATAAGAAGTATCATATAGCACCAAATGCAACCCAAACTAAAATCTCGTGCTAAATTTCACCGAAAACAAAGTTTGAAATATATATCTCCCCAGTGTGGAAGCTGAAAACATGTATCTCACTGAAATCGTAGTTCGAAATTTAAATACCCATAAACTATGGTTTTAGTCGGTTTAGTGAATATCAATCCAATTTTTAGAATCTAAACCAAATTTAAACCCGATTTCAACGTGAACCTGATCCAAAAATCAACCCACCCGAATTCTTCATCTTCTTCACCGTTCTTCTTCTTTCTTCGTCTTCTTCTTCAAATTTGAATCTATTAATTGAAAGGTCATGTTGATCAGATTCCTCTTCATCCCTAAGGTTTGGGTCGTGGAGACGAAGATCGTGGATTTTGTGTGTATTTTGACAATTGGAGATTGCTTGTAATGGCGGTTTGTAGCGTCGTTGATATTTACCCGAATCTGGATACTTCTTTGTTGAATCATCACAATCCATCTTCTTCGACGACTCCGGTTGGGTTTCGTGCTTTTCTGATGAACAATTGGAGCAGGCGGGGTCTGGTCCAAAGAATCTTTGCGAGTTTTCTGCAATTATAACAGCCAGCGTCACGACTCTTGAGCAGCTCAAGAAATTTGCTGTTGAAAGTTCAAATTCAATTATTTGACCTTTTCTGTTGTTGTTCATCGTATTTGAGAAAAAACCTTTGAATTAGACAAATTGTTTCACTATTTATTTTATAGTTGTTCTTTCTGAAGCTCGATTCTTATGTATTTAAGTATGTTGTTATTTTTGATTCTATGTTTCACTTTTCCATTCGTTAGTTGATTGTGGTTGGTCCTTTTTTTTATTGCTTTGGTGATTGATACAACTTGTGGAGCTCGATTCGTGGTTATAAGATTTGATTATTGCAAGATCAGTTCCCACGTTAAATTCATATGCTTTATTTTGGTTTTGATTTAATGTAATTAGTCGACATTTGGTTTTAGTTTCTGATGATTCTACCGAAAAAATGAATTGATTTGCTTTGTAGTTTTAAAATTCATGGTTTTCACCTCTTCTTTTAATCTGGGTTTGTGCTAAATCTTAACTTCTTTAGCGCTGTCATTTATGAAAATTAGGGGTTTCTGCTCGAGTTGGAATCAACAGAGCCAATCACTTGTCAGATTCAAATTAGAAGAAGAAGATGAAGAAAGAAGGAGAAGAAGAACGGTGAAGAAGAAGAAGAATTCGGGCGGGTCAATTTTTTGGATCGGGTTCACGTTGAAATCGGGTTTAAATTTGGTTTGGATTTTAAAAAGGGGTGATTTCAAAAATGACTCAAAATTGTTGGTCAAACACAA
>OVAN01017091.1:0-10211 GCA_900406275.1 Anastatica hierochuntica
TTGGTCTCCCCTTTCTCATCTCGCTCCTTTTGTTCCAAAGAGGTTGGATCACACTCAATTTTCTCATTCTTCTTAGGCTCACTCTCTTGAGCTCTTGGAGGCAATTTCCTTCCACTTCTCAAAGTAACGGCGTTACATTGCTCTTTTGGGTTCATCTCACACTTCCCGAGAAGTTTTCCCTTTTGGAACTCAAGTTTGGAGGCTTGTTCCGCGATCCTATGATCCAATTCCTTAACATAAGAAGCAAGTGATTCATACCTCTCCTTCATTACCATGTCTGTCTCATCAATCTTATGGTCTAACGCTTCAAATTTATCGTTCAAATCTCTCCTTATTTCCGTGTTTCCATTCACAAGTTCTTTTAGCAAGGAATGCATGTCTTCTACCTTAGAGTTGGTAGGCGTTTTTGGAGTAGTGGGTGGTGTTGGTGTAGTGGAAGTCCGTTCTCCTAAACTTGTTCTAGGCGATGACTTTTGTGAATAGCTCCCATAGCAGCTTTCTTGAACAAAGCTCATCTCTTCTTGTTGATCAAAGAAGCTTTCATCGATCCTTAGCTTCTTCTTTCTTGGCTTGAGGACCGCTTTTGCTATCTCATCAATCTTCGCACTCAATTCCTCAAGGCATTTACCTTCAGCCTTCGGAGCAAAACCAAAGCTTTCTTCTCCGGCATAGCTCCTAGCTAAGTTCTCAACCAATTTCTCTCCTTGAGCCGCGGTCAAGCTATGTCTCAATTAGGTTTACAAGTCTTACGCTGATAGAACTAGGATACTCACCGAAAACTCTCGCGGCCACGGCTTATCACCTGTTGTAACGCTCAAGCAGATATGGAATAAGATCTTTATTGCTCTATTTTCTTTCGATTCAGTTTTACTTATACTTCTTCATCATTTTTCTTCGTACTTTTGATCTGTTGTTGTTGGCTTAGCATATATCTGGGACCTGGCTTACCTATGATTAAGATAATCGACAGTGCGAATTTCGATTCCCACAGTTTTGCGCTAGAAGGAAAGATCATATTCGCTCAGGGTACGGGTCAATCTAACTCGCAGCCGTAAAACGCTAGATCGAACATGACTATAGACGATCTGAAAACACTCTGGTGACGAAAAACACCATGGTCAACGCTAACGCAAATACTCAGCGTTTGAAGAGATCAAAAAGATGTTCTCGACTCTCGAAAATAAGTCGGCTGAACAAGATAAACTGACGAGCTCTCTCGCTAAACAGGTTGAAACCCTAACCGCGAGGACTAGAACTATTCTTCCGCGTGGAGCTACCAGACTCCGTGTAAGAAGACTCGACTTCACCACTCCGGGTGACTTACTCAAGAACGCGCAGGAAAATCCATCAGGACAAAGCTCCGATGTAATCACCCCTGTCGCGCCTTGGAATAACATGGAAGATCCCACAAACCCTAAGAAGGAAACAGAGGATAACAAAGTCGAGCGAACTGACCTAGACTTCAGCGATCAATCTGATTCCACAGATGAAGACGTTGACGTACACCCAAGAAGGGTTAAGGGTCGCGCAATGCGCAAGGATTCTTAGCTCAGCGAACCCAAGACAGAAGAAGAGGAAAATATCTTCTGGGTAGAGCAAGAGAAACATGTCGAGGAGTAGGCAAGAGCCATTCGCAAGACACGCCAACCATCTCGAGAAAAGACTTGCGACGATCTCGATGAGATTTGCGATCTCAGCGACTACATCGCAAAAATAGCAGTAGTGGTAAAAGAGGTAAAGTCGCATATTCATCACGCGACCAGTGCCACGCCAGAGATAGACATTCTCCTCGAAGAGGCTCGAAAAACTCCATTCACTGCTCGCATAACCAACACCTGAGTCTCCGATTTGGGGAAAGTTAAAATCCCAATGTATGACGGAACCTCCGATCCGAGAGCTCACCGGCATAGTTTCTAGATAACAATGGCGAGATCCAAGCTCAAGGAAGGCGAGAAAGACGGTGGCTTCTACCTCCTTTTCATCGAACATCTCCAAGGAGTGGCCCTCGAATGGTTCTCCCGTCTAAAATGAAATTCCATCAGAAGTTTCCGTCAACTCTCCTCAAAATTTCTCAAACAATACTCCAGGTTTATGGACAGATAAACTTTCCATTTTGATCTACGGAGCCTGTCCCAAAGAGAAGACGAATCTCTCCGAGATTTCATGAACAAGTTCAAGATAGTAATGTCGAGAGTCATCGGTATCAATGACAAGGTGGCGGTAGACGCACTCAGAAAAACCCTATGGTATAAGTCGAAGTTTAGGAAGTGGAGAGCTATCGAAAAACCACGCACTATTCAGGATGCGCTTCATAAGGCTATGGACTTCATCATCATCGAAGAAGAGATGAAGGTTTTGTTGCAAAAACACAAACCCGCGAAGGAATCCTCAAAAGACTTAACCTCTGAACAAAAAGCCAAAACGAAGGTCCCTCGTAACGACAAGTATGTCCACCACGACGCAGAAGACGTCCAGGGGCGCACAACTACGTTGTCAATTACCCGTTCGAACAAGGTAGGACGTCAAGGAACACCTGGACGCGGAACACGTCGTATGACGGAAACACCTTCTTCGAGTTTCACCAAGCAAAGGGTCACTCCACTCGTGCTGCAAAGTTCATGGAGTAAGGTTAACAGCGAAACTACTAGTGGGGGAGATCTCGGACATAGCCAGTGTAACAAACCTCATACATGATACAAATCACCCACTAAGGACCGAGAAAGCACCCCAAGAAGACGTCATGTCTCGAGGAACTCAAGCGGATAAAAAACGCGGAAGAAGGCCTGAAGACAAAGGCAACGACTCTAATCGCCATAGAGTGAATATGATCATCGGAGGGTCGCAATACTTTTGCGACACTGTCTCATTGATAAAAGCATATCACCGAAAGGATGAGTCAAGTGCAAATTGGCCTACGCCACTCGACACTGCAAGCCACACCGCAAATAATGACATCACTTTCGAGGAATACGACCCTCTCGTGATCGAGCTCGTCATAAAAGATCTCGAAGTCGCCAGGTTCCTCATTGACACAGGAAGTACCGTCCACATCATCTTCTACGATACCCTCAACAGGATGAACGTCGATTTATCCACAGTCACACCCACACCGAAACCACTCACGAGTTTCTCAAGAACAACTGCAATGCATCTCGGATCGATCAAACTCCGGTGATGGCCAAGGAGATAACGAAAGTTGTTTGTTTTTTGGCCGTCGACCATCCTGCCCTCTATAACGTGATCATGGAAACACTATCGATAAACTCCATGAAGGCAGTCCCATCGACCTACCGCTTGGGAATTAAATTCCCCACTCCCTACGGGACCTCCACAATCTGGGGCTACCGGAAGCAGTCACGACTTTCCTTCCTAGCCGAGCATAAGGTAAGACAAGTTGCAATGACGCCCATGGTCGAACCTAAAACAAATGAAGACAATTCGGCCGCCAGCCGAAAACACTTCGGAAAAATATGTGATAGAATCGTCAATTCAATAAAAGGCCCAATCTGAAGGAAACAAGGAATCTTCCGAGCCGAACAGTCTCGACAAAGAAACGCCCTCGACACTAGGGGGAATAATCGACCCAGTTGTAGTCGTCAAGTCCTAAACGGCCGACGCAACTCTACCAAACAAAATCACTTACGACAATAAACTGAACTACGAAACGGCTTGATCCTCAAAAGAGGTACGTAGGCAGCTCTTTGCAAGAGGAGTTCAACTTTCCCCCTCTCTCAAAAAAGGGGGGGAGTAGGTGTACGTATACTCGTATACTCCCACACTTTGTACTCGACACTTTTTGAATCCGATTTCGACAATAAATTTTGGCTTTTTTTGTATAACACAAAAACATAAATCGTACGAGAAAACCTTTTTTAACGAATTTTGACTATAACGTGTTCATCGACACATTTTACCAAAAAACGGAAAAACATTCGGAAAAAGCGAGACGTCGCGAATTTCCAAAAAGCACAATTTCGAACTAGATTAAAACTTCTAAAAACAGTCGCAAGACTATCAAACTCCTACCGGGAAAAGAACATGTACTTGTACCAATTTCGGACCCGTCGATTGGCCCTGACAGACAAACTAATCACTCACCTTAACCTGCTTTTCGCAAAGAACGGGTTCTCATACATCCGACTAGGATAATAGCGCGTTATAAAAGAAATCCGAAATTTCGGTCATCACTTCCAGACGACTTAGAAATTTTCTTTGGAGAGATGCTCGGTTTCGATTGATGCAAGCCATATAAGCCGAAAACTTATCACAGACTTCAATATCAAGATAGAACCAGGTCGAAATCGAGACGGGAAACGTAAGCCGGAGTAAGTCGCCGCACACCCTAAAACCGAGAGTAAACCTAGGTCTTTTCTTAAACCCAGTACACTCTTCTCAAACATCTCAAGACATAGTATCTAACTGTTACGAGATCCCAAAAATTGTCTCTTTGTCTATATTCGCGTTTATAAAAATCCAAAAGACTAAGTCTCTTGAAAACTACTCGAAACAAACAACGAATGTAGCGATCCTTCAAGGGCTGGATATGAGATTACAACTCATAATCTGTCTCCACTTACAGAGCAATACAAGTACGTTATCATATCGAAAAGCATCGTTCATTAACACTAAAACCGTAAGATGAGGGGTTTTGAAGCCACACACGGCCAACCCTGATAGATATAAAGTGGCCACACTCGGAAAAATACTACTTATAACAGGGAACACACTCCCTCTACTTACAAACTTTTCTCGTTCACGAATCGGAGTCGAAATAGCCAGAGATCGAAAAGTTGCCTGCACTAAACGGTTCAGGGTTTTTATCGACCACGTCTTCTTCACCCAAAGCAATGTCCCAAACTTCCTCCGAATCAGGAGAAACGAGATTCGGGGCCTAGTGACTTTGAATCCTCTCTTCGATAGACGGGATCGAAGACCCGACATCCTTATACTTCTTCACGTGGCTGGACATTTTGTCCATGTCGAAGTCGTAGGAATAGTTAGAAAGCTGGGTACGCCTCAGAGCGCCAACCGAACCACAACATTCGCGATATTCTCCAAAGGAATGTTAAGCGCACTTGTACTGATCGAAGTCTGCCGCACATTGAACTGAATGGTCAGTTACAATCGAGGCGAACTCATGCATTCCACGCCTGTACACACGGCGAACCTGCGATGCTTGGATCCGCGCCAGTTCCTTTTCATGAAGAAAAGTCGCTTCGACCTCCTTCTTCAGGTGGGCGTTCTCTTCTTTGAGTCTCTCGGCCTTGAACTGAGTTGTATGCACCTCCAAGTTGCTCGTCCTAAGGGCCTTGAACGATTGGAATCATATCATGTGCACGAAAACTAACACGTACCTGCCGCGGGTTGATGTGTCGAGGCATCAAAACAAGAAAGAAAGGCGTCAAGGTTTGACCCTTCTCCGAAAAGCGGCATCGATGGTTGGCTCGGACCGCTTCCGTCTCCGCCGAGGAGATTGTGGAACCATGCCCCCTCGGACGGCCCTCTCTTATCCTCGGTAACGTCGCCCGCGTTAGAAGACGCATGTTCGTTTCGGGGATATATCTCCCTCTCCAAGTCGGAAGGCAACTCATACGGAGTGAAGCCATTCATTCTCAGTTCTAGCTCCTCTTGCGAGATCGCGTCGAGCTGAGTCCGATCTTGTGATACGTAACCCCGTTGCGAACTCGCTGCAGAGAAAAGAAACCCAGTAGAATGGGCTGCCTCAAAGATGATCCCTAACAATGTAAGAATCTTCCGGATGCGGGGGAAGAGGATCCAAAACTGCAAAACGAAAGAATTATCAAATATCGGCAAACGAAAAGAAAAACGTCAAAGTATCAAAAGCGATACCTGTTGGACCCCATTTACGCCTAAAAGAAGAAATTTATTCGCCATCGATAGAGGCACTGTCTAAACGAACAAAGAAGTATAGCTTCCTCCAGTTATGAAAATTGGACGTAAACGATCAGATCACCGACATGTGGTTCCTCGGCTTGAGGCAATATCGAAGCGGGAGACGCGTGACCGTCTGAGATAAAAACACCACTAGATATTTGACGCTTAGGTCCATTCCTCGTTCGTAACACAAAAAAAGAGTCCAACAAGGTGTTGGAGACCGGTGGGCGAGAGCTGACCGATTGATAATTCGTAGTGATCCAAAAATTGGATTATAATCCTCGGAATAGGAAACCATAGTCGGCAAAACAACAAATGCCCCTCGTAGCACATAAAGAAATCTCAACACGGAGAATCAACATCCTCTCCGACCCTCGGCATTCGGAACTCCACCTCCTCCGGAACTCGGCAGAAATCTCGGATGACGGCGAGGAATGATTCTCGATACTCGCTCGGCCTACTGGCGTCCCCTTTTGAAGGTCGGTCTCGTCGGACACCATGAGTCGGGCGGTGGAGCCTCAATACTACATGTAACCTGCCAATATTCCCTCGCTTCCTTGGGATCGACTGAGAGCGGCAGGAATTCGATTTTCGGTATAACGTCACTTTCCCGAACTCATAGGCTTTCGGGGTCAAAAATCGAGGGCAAAGCATTTGCGGAAACTAGATCATTCGAAGCCATAACACAAAAGAATAGAGAGAGATGGAAAGGATAAGGAGTTTGTTTTTACCTTAAGCAATTTTTACTGAAAAGGAGCAAGTAGAAGATTTGGGAAGTTACTTCTCTTATTTATCGAAAGAAAAATTTACTATTCATCTTCGGACTTTTTAGCAATTGATTCCTCCTAACTTACCTTACGAGCATTAAAAATTCGCAAGAACATTCGAACGATTCTTGCAAACTGTAGGCTAACTATTGGGGTCAAAAATGGTCACGACGAAATCGATGCCTAAAAGCGTAACGGAAACATCATCTCTCTTTGGGAAATCAAAATAGTAAGAGGATTATCAATTCCGAAGCTCTTACCATCTAGTTAATCTCTTCTCGACCAATTGTCGAAGCTTTACGTCTAGCAAACCATAAGCAGCCGCTACGCAAAGTCCTGTCACTCGCGGGCAACTAAACGCGTGAATGTCGAAATCAACATCCGAGACCCTCGAGAAATGTCGTTAAACAAGTTTCGGAGCGATAAGAAGTCACCGTAAATGACAGATAACTGTGCCGCTTTGAAAATACGAACAATATGAACAACGACAAGTCTAGCCGCCCGTTAGGCGACTAGACTCGTGCAAAGTCTAAAGGCCCGGCGGGCAACTAGACTCTCGTAAGGTCTAGTCGCCCAACATCTAGTCGCCCGGGCGGCTAGACTCTCGTAAGGTCAAGTCGCCCAATGGTCGACTAGACCCATGACACGTCTAGTCGCCCGGGCGGCTAGGGCGGCTAGACCCGGACAACGTCTAGTCACGCAACGGGCGACTAGACCCATGACATGTCTAGTCGCCCACAGATTGACTAGACTACGCCTTCTCGATCATCTTCTCCCTCGAATCTTGGTTTGGTTCTTTCTTGTTTTGTCTCGATTGGAGTCCTTGTTTCACGGCAATAATCGTAAAGACTTGTACTCGTCGTAGAAAACTTCGTATCGATCGTATAAAACGATAACGGTTAACTTGAACACCGACATTGTCTTAACTATACAATCTGTCTTATCATTTTGCGAAACCGTAGCCACGAAGCCGCACGAATAACGATTTCTCTGAAAGAAATCGTAAAAATCACTTGGTCACTAAACGGCCTAGGAAGGCCCAAAACGCGCAAAAAGTCTACTTACGATTTTGGAACGAGAACGGGCCCAACTACATCAATGATTTTCCCGAGTATCGCAAAACATAAAAGGAAAATATAATAAAGTCAAAGTCTGAAGATAAATATGGAAAACTCGTAAAGATAAGGAATATTTTTGAAAAAAGGAATATTTCCGCAGAAGAATATGCTCTAATCTAGGGCGGAACAGGAAACGAGATCAGCTTACGAAGGCATATAAAAGAGGGGCTAAGGAGAACGAGGAGGGGGGACAGAGAAATTTCTTGACAATTCACACCTAGAGCTTTAGGTTTATATTCGTTTTTGCTAGCAAGCTTCGTCTTAAATAGGTTTACAAGTCTTATGCTGCTAGAACTAGGATACTCGCCGACAACTCTCGTGGCCACGGCTTATCACCTATTGTAACGCTCAACGCAGATTTAGAATAAGATCTCTTTTGCTCTATTTTCTTTCGATTCTCTTTTACTTTTACTTTGTCGTCTGTCTTCTTCATATGTTTGATTTGTCGTTGTTTGTTTAGCAGATATCCGGGACCTCAAGGAAAGTTAGGGTTTCCAGGCTTTCCTTCGATTATGATAATCGACAGTGCGAATTTTGGTTCCCACATAGCTTTGCTTGTTTTGTTATTTGAATTTTCTCAAAGCACTATCTAGACTAACCTTAGATTTATGAGCTCATCTTTAGAGCTAATTGTGTGAAAGGTTTGCTCCTTGTTGATTCGATAACCCATTACTACGACAACTAGCCTTATACTTAAGGTTTAGAGATTAGTAGGGATTAAAGTTCGATAGAGAGTCCATCTCAATCACAAACCAGCGAAAACCTAGACATTCCCCTGCTAATGTTACAATGGACTGCCATTGCTAAGGAGGTATTATTTGCAGTTGCAGTAGTGGATGATAGAGCATCCCTAGAGCCAGCTCCGCCAGCGTGCGAATAGAGAACAACAAATATGGGGAACATAATGGAAGGTACTCTACACAGTCTGAAAGCAGAATATGTCAAGATCAAATGACAAGCGAGAAGGTGTTGCCTGGTTGGAGAAACCCTATATCGACAATCCTTCAGGGGACTATTTTTAAGATGTCTTGGATGCCACGAAGCGAGGCTCGTATTAGAAGAACTCCACGAAGACACGTGTGGATCGCAATCTATGGGCAGAAGCCTCGCATTGAGAACGCAAAGGGTCAGCTATTACTAGGCAACATTGGCCAATGACGCAAAGCATTACGCACGCAATTGCAAACAATGCCAAGTGCACGCTCAGGTATCAAAACTTCCCTGGAAGAATTTGAAACCAATAAGCGCGCCATGGCCCTTCGAAAAGTGTGGCATTGATAATGTTGGAAAATTCCCTAAGGTGTATGCGCAAACGGTTTTCCTGTTTGTAATGACGGACTACTACACAAAGTAGGTAGAGGCCGAAGCACTAAGCCAAATCATAGACGTCCATATACGAAGTTTCATATGGAAGAGATCATTTGCAAATTTGGAGTTCCCCACGAGATTATCACAGACAATAGGCCCCAATTCATAAGAAATGTTTTTAGGAACTTCTGTAAGACATGGGAAATTAAGCTTAGCTTCGCCACACATCGCCATCTTCAATCAAATGGTCAAGGCGAGTCAACTAACAAGACATTCGTCAACGTGTTTAAAAAGCAGTTGGACGCAAAAAAAAGGGACATTGGGTTGATGAACTTCTTTGTGAGCTATGGGCATATCGAACGACCACCAAGTCAGCCACTAGCAAAACCCCCTACTCGATGGTTTATGGCACGGATGCTATCATCCCCGGAGAAATTAGCGTAAGGACTGCCAAGACCCTCTGCCATGATGAAGAAACCAACGATGACCTGATGGACCTGGACCTGGACCTAATTGAGGAAAAAAGGGAAGCAGTCGTGGTGCAAAATTGGTGTTACTGACAAGAAGTAGCCACGAGCTACAATATAAATTTTAGAATGCGAACTTTCCAACAGGAAGATTGAGTCCTTAGAAGAGAGTTCAACAAAACCAAGGAAAAAACTGCTGGAAAATTGGCCTCAAGCTGGGAAGGACCTTACAAGATCATTGAAGTGCACAATACTGGAGCTCACAGATTGGAAGATAGGCATGGAAAAGAATAGTCGAACAGCTGGAATGTCCTTCACCCCAAAAAATACTATTTTAGGTAAAAAAAAAAACCTTGAAATACATTCTTGAAACTAAAAGCAACTATTCACTAAGTGTATGAAACACATGTGACTATGTCCTTACCCTTAAACGACTCCAAGGATGTAGACGAAGGCTATAAGCCCACTAAGGTCATGTTTCCACTAGGGCCACGAGCCCCTCAAAACCAATGTACTGCGGACAAGCTCCTAACCATGGTCCATGAAATGCAGACAAGTTCCTAACCATGGCTGATGCAATGCATCCAAACTATGCATGTTAGCAATTGATGTACATGTAATTTCATGCATATTTTAGTGTGTCTTAGCTTAGTTTT